>PVJS01049798.1:0-14543 GCA_004027185.1 Glis glis | reverse complement strand
AACCCGGATCCTCCGGTCTCCGCCTCCCAAAGTACTGGGATTGCAAGCGTGCGCCACCACGCCCCGCCCAGCCCTATTTTTTTATTCTTTACTTTTTTTATTATTTATTTTGAAACAGGGTCTCACTAAGTTGTAGAGGGCCTCGCAAGTAGCTAAGGCTAGCTGCAAACTTGCAATCCTCCTGTCTCAGCCTCCCATGTACTGGGATTACAAGCGTGCACCACCACAGCCAGATCATTATTCTTTATTTTGAAACAGGGTCTCACTAAGTAGCTAAAGCTGGCTGAAGCTGGCTGCAAACCCGGATCCTCCAGACTCAGCCTCCCAAGTACTGGGATTACAAGTGTGCGCCACCACTCCCGGCTTAAAAAGTTTTTAAAAGTATGGACTCCTTAAAAAAAAACTCTAACTACTTACAATCTGTGCATTTTATGGTATGTATATTATGCCTCAATAAAACAAAATACATATGTACAACCTGAAGTCAAGGTCTCAGCTTCATGGGCTTCATTTAGCAATACTATAACTCTAGGGCAAAATCCAACTCATGGGATTCCAAAAATCCATAGGGCTTTTGTACAGCATCATGGGTAAAATCATGTCTACTCTGGTTAATAATTTTTTAAAATGACTTTATTCATGGGCCCATAGGAGAATAGATGGGAGATGTGATTTTTTTTTTTTTTTGGAACTGATAATTGAACCCAGGGGCATTCTACCTCCGAGCTACACTCCCAGCCCTATTTTTTATTCTTTATTTTGAAACAGGGTCTCGCTAGGTTGCACAGGCCTCACTAAGTAGCTGAGACTGCCAGCGAATCTGTGATCCTCCTGTCTCAGCCTCCCAAGTACTGGGATTACAAGTGTGCGCCACCATGCCCAGCTGTGGTTAATAATTATTTAAAGCATGGTTAGCTGCCATAGGGTTACATCCGGTTTCTCAGAATTATTTTAGAATCAAAGGCCCTCAAGGAAACATGGATGGTCACTTATTTCATGTTCCTCCTTCAGAAACTCCATAAGTAAACTATTCCAGCAAGAGAGAAGCTCATACAGGAGCCCCACTGGCTGATCACAAACTATTGGCATGGGTCTCCAGTTCTCGCCTGTTCTATCGCCAGGGATTCCCATATATCCACCTGCACTTGGACCACCCTGGTCTCTCCAGGGTGAAGTATAGACCATCATATTCCCAACACCCAAATACTAAGGCTGACCAGTACTCTTGGTCTCTTGTCTTAGCAATCCTAAGTTTTAGGGAGAAAACAAGTGCACTTCATCAGAAAAAAGTAAGAATTCTAAGTCTAGCATATGATCTTTCTCTTACAATCTTTCCCAGAGAAATTAAAATCTACTCCATCTTTCTTTATAAAATCCTGGAGATGCAGGAAGGGAAGAGAACTGGATCCGAATAAGAGACCAAAGTCGAGAGGTGTGAAGAAAAGGGAGACTTGTGTACTCTTGGTGGGAATGTAAAGTAATACAGCCATTATGGAAAAGTGGACGGAGATTTCTCAAAAAACTGAAAACAGCGCTAGGGGTGTAGTCTAGTGGTAGAGCACTTGCCTGGCGTGTGCGAGTGAGGCCCTGGCTTCAATCCCTAGCACCACCACCAAAAGGAAAAAAAAAAACTCCAATAAACTAAAAATAAAATTATGATATGATCTAACAATCTCACCTCTAGGTATTTGCCCAAAAGATTTATAATCTGTATGTTGAAGAGATAGCTGCACTCCATGTTCACTGCAGCACTATTCACAATAGCCAAGTTATGGAGTCAATCTAAATGTCCATCAACTGATGAATGGAGAAAGAAAACATGGCCTATATCCACAATGGATTACCATTTCACTTTTTTTTTTTTTTTGCAGTACTGGGGATGGAACCCAGGGGCATTCTATCTCCGAGCTACACCCCCAGCCCTATTTTTTATTCTTTATTTTGAAACAGGGTCTCACTAAGTTGCAGAGGGCCTCACTAAGTAGCTAAGACTGGCTGCAAACCTGCGATCCCCCTGTCTCAGCCTCCCAAGTACTGGGATTACAAGCATGCGCTACTATGCCTGGCTTCATTTCATGTTTAAAAAGAAAAATTTTAGACAAGCATGGTGGCGCACACCTGTAATCCCAGTATTTGGGAGGCTGAGACAGAAAGAGTCAAGGACAACCTCAGCATCTAGCAAGACTTTCAGCAACCTAGCAGGACCCTGTTCCAAAATAAAAAAAAAAAATTATAAAAGGGCTGGAGGTGTAGCTTGGAGG
Organism: Glis glis; assembly: GCA_004027185.1. Classification (NCBI taxonomy): domain Eukaryota; kingdom Metazoa; phylum Chordata; class Mammalia; order Rodentia; family Gliridae; genus Glis; species Glis glis. The sequence goes on along the minus strand of PVJS01049798.1, from coordinate 12,282 downwards.
AATGCCCCTGGGTTTGATTCCTAGTACAAAAAAGAAAGAAAGAAAGAAAGAAAGAAAGAAAGAAAGAAAGAAAGAAAGGAAGGAAGGAAGGAAGGAAGGAAGGAAGAAAGGAAGAAGGAAAGAAGGAAAGAAGGAAAGAAGGAAAGAGAGAAAGAAAGACTGATTTTGTCATTTACAACAACATGAATTAGAGCAGAGAACATTATGCTAAGTGAAACAGGCCAGTCAGGCTCAGTGGCACACGCCTGTAATCCCAGTACTTGGGAGGCTGAGACAGGAGGATTGCAGGTTTGCAGCCAGTCTCAGCAATTTAAGGAGGCTCTCCACAACTTAGTAAGACCTGTTTCAAAATAAAAAATAAAATAGTGCTGGGGTGCAGCTTGGAGGTAGAATGTCCCTGGGTTCAATCCCCAGTACCACAAAAAAGAAAAAGAAAGAAAGAGGCCAAGCACAGAAGGCAGACAGTACATATCCTCACTTACATGTGAAGTCCAAAACAATGGAATTAAAGAAGCAGAGATGAGGATGGTGGTTATTAGAGGCTGTGAGGATCGGAGGGACAGGAAACAGTGGTCAAACGTCACAAAGCCTCAATTACACAGGAGGAGTAGCGCCCCCCCCCCCTTTGAGCTATATTGCACAGTGTGGTGAATATAGTCAATAATAATCAATTGTACATTTCAAATTCATTAAGAGTAAATTTCAAATGTTCTCACCACAAAAAATAGTAAGGACGTGAGGTGATGGATATGTTAATTGGCTTCATTTAATTATTCTGCATTTTATTCATAAATCATAACATAGTTTTGTACCCCATAGATATATACAATAATAATTTGCCCATTTAAGATTTTAAAAATAAAAACTAAATTAAAAAGTCAAGTACAGCCGGGTGTGGTGGCGCACGCTTGTAATCCCAGTACTTGGGAGGCTGAGACCGGAGAATCAGGGTTCGAGGCCGGGTTCCTGGTCAGCCTCAGCTACTTAGTGAGGCCCTCTGCAACTTAGTGAGACCCTGTTTCCAAATAAAAAATTAAAAAAATAGGGCTGGGGGTGTAGCTCGGAGGTATAACGCCCCGGGGTTCAATACTCGGTACTGCAAAAAAAAAAAAAAAAAGTCAAGTACAGTGGAAGCTAGGGAGAATAGGGCATAGGAGGGACTCCAAAGATGGAGAAAACCTCAATGACCAAAGGAGAACTAACTGAGGGGGATGGGAGGGGGAAGAGGGAAACACCCTAATGCACAGGATGTACATATGCAAATATACCAAAGTCAACTACTATGCAGAGCATGAGAAAGAGCGAGGGGGAGGGAGTGGGGGTGGGAATTGGGGGAGGGCTAATTGACTGCATGTATACTTCTACCACCCTGAAATCCATCAAGTTGTATGATTACAATGCACCAATTAAAAATAAATAAATAAATAATTTTTTTAAAAAGTTAAGTACAGGAGGGAAGGGACTGCAGCGAGTCAGCGGAACTGGGGATTAAACCCAGGGGCATTCTACCTCCAAGCTACACCCCCAGCCCTATTTATTTTGAAACCGGGTCTCAAAGTTGCGGAGGGCCTCACTAAGTAGCTGAGGCTGGCCGCGAACCTGGATCCTCCGGTCTCAGCCTCCCAAGTACTGGGATTACAAGCAAGTGCCACCACGCCCGGCAGCTGCTTACTTTTCCTCCACAGACTTACACTGCCCTTCTCAATGTATTTCCAGGCCTCCACGCCCTGGGAATGATCCAGTTCCAGCTCTGCGGGCGACTCCTCCCCCTGGACCAGCCACTCCCTCACTGGGCCCGGGCAGGCTCTGTTCCCTAGTCTTTCCAGAATTTAAGCAGAACTCAAAAACAGTTTCAATTCCTACACAGTGAATCTCCCTCCCTCCCTCCCTTCCTTCCTTCCTTCCTCCTCTCCTCCCTATCCCCCTCCCCCTCCCTCCTCCTCCTCCTCCTCCTTTTTCTTCTCCCTCCTCAATCTCTCTCTCCTTTTTATTTGTGGACCCCTACCCTTTTTAATTTTGAAACAGGGTCTTGATAAGTTGCTGAGGGTCTCGCTAAATTGCTGAGGCTGGCCTCAAATCTGTGATCATCCTGTCTCAGCCTCCCAAATACTGAGATTACATGCCCACATCATGGCACCCAGCCAGAAAAGGTCATTTTAAAACAATGGAAGCCGGTTGAGGTGGCTCACACTTGTAATCCCAGTACTTGGGAGGCTGAGACAGGAGGATCGCAGGTTCGCTGCCAGCCTCAACTACTTAGGCCCTCTGCAATTTAGTGAGATCCTGTTTCAAAATAAAGAAAAAAAATTAGGGCTGGGGGTGTAGCTCAGAGGTAGAATGCCCCTGGGGTCAATCCCCAGTACCGCAAACATAAAAATAAAACAGTGGAAACTTATCATCTACTTTTATTTTTCATTTGTTCCCATCTATTAACACAGTTGTAATCACAGTATGTATATTAGTTTTGTGTTCTATTCTCTCACTTAATTTTCCATATTCCACACAGGTAATATATCTCAATAGATATTTCTCAAAAAGAAGACATATAAATGCCAACGGGCACATGAAAAAATGCTTAATATCACTAATCACCAGGGGAATGCAAATCAAAAGCACAATAAGATGTCACCTCAGCCCAGTAAGAATAGGCATTATCAAAGAGACTAAAGAAGCTGGGCGTGGTGGCACATGCCTGTAATCCCAGTACTTGGGAGGCTAAGACAGGAGGATCGCAGGTTCAAGACCCACCTCAGCAACTAAGTGAGATCCTCAGCAACCTAGCAAGACCCCATTTCAAAGAAAGGGGGCGTTCTGGGGGTGTAGCTCGGAGGTAGAATGCCCCTGGGTTCAATCCCCAGTACCAAAAAAAGAAAAAAAAGACTAAAGAGAAATCAGGAATGGTGGCAATCCTGTAATCTTATAATCCCAATACTTGGAAGGTTGAGGCAAGAGGATCACAGGTTTGAGATCAGCCTCAACAACTTAGACCCTGTTTCAAAGTAATAGATTAAATAGGGCTGGGGTGTAGCTCAAAGGTAGAACACCGCTGGGTTCAATTCCTAGTACCAAAAAATAGCAAGTGCTTGTGAGGATGTGGAGAATCAGGAAGCCTTGCACCCTATTGGTGGGAATGTAAATCAGTACAACCATTATGGAAAACAGTAGGAAGGTTCCCCCCCAAAATTAAAAGTAGAACTACCACATGATCCAGCGCTCTAACTGCTGGCTCTATATCCAGAGGAATGAAAGCAACATGTCAAAGAGCCACATGCACTCCCAAGTTCACTGTAGCGCCGTTCACAATAGCCAAGAAATGGAAACAACCTAAGTGTCCATCAACTGAGGGATGGATAAAAGGAAACGTAGTAGATATACACAATGGAATACGATTCCACTGTTTAAAAAAAGAACAAAATTCTGTCACTTGAGGCAACATAGACAGAGCTAGAGTTCATTATGTTAAGTGAAATAAGCCAGACACAGGAAGACGAGTACCGCATGATCTTGCTCATGTGGAAGCTATTGAAGTCAAGTAGGATGGTGGGTTACCAGAGGCGGGAGACTGGGCTGGGGACAGGGATGGGGAGAAGCTGATTAATGGGCACTAAGTGACAGTTAGATAAGAGCAAGAAGTTCTGGTGTGCTATTGCACAGTAGGGTGATTATCGATATCAGTAACATACCGTACACTTCAAAAAGCTAGATGAAAGGATTTTGCAAGTTTTCACTATACGGAAATGATGCATGAGCCAGGCATGGTAGTGCACCCCTGTAATCAGAACTTGGGAAGCTTAGGCAAGAGGATGGCAGGTTTGCAGCCAGCCTTAGCAACATAGTAAGACTCTCAACAACATAGGGAGACCATATTTTAAAACAAAAAATAAAAAGGGCTCAGCTCAGAGGTATAATGCCCCTGGGTTCAAGCCCTCACACCACAAACACACACACCAAATGTTTACCCTGATTTAAACAGTATCCAATGTAGCCGGGCCAGTATCCACCAGTATCCACCAGACCATCTGGTGGTGCACGCTTTTAATCCCAGTACTTTGGGAGGCGGAGACTGGAGGATCCGGGTTCGTGGCCAGCCTCAGCTCTCCCTCTCTCTCTCTCTCTCCCTGTAGCTCTCTCTCTCTCTCTACTTAGTGAGGCCCTCCGCAACTTCGTGAGACCCGGTCTCAAAATAAAGTATAAAAATAGGGCCCGGGGTGTAGCGCGGAGGTAGAATGCCCCTGCGTTCAATCCCCGGTACCGCAAAAAAAAAAAAAAAGTATTGAAACATTACATGATACCAGTTAATATATATAATTTTTGTTTATATATGTCACTTAAAATAAATTTTTAAAATCCATAAAATGTGCCTCCTAACAATAAATAAATAGAAAAACAAAGCTGAGATGAAAGGTCTAAGACAGAAATAAAGATCTGGAAGACATCAGCACAGGTATTTGAAGTCTCAGAGTAGACAAGTTCACATAGGAAAGAAAGATAACATTCAAATACATGCGTTAGCTGGGCACCTTGGCGGACACCTGTAACCCCAGTACTTGGGAGGCTGAGACAAGAGGATCACAGGTTTGAGCCCAGTCTCAGAAACTTAGCAAGACACAGTTTAAACATAAAAAATAAAAGAGCTGGGGGTATAGCTCAGAGTTAGAATGCCCTTAGCTTCAATTCTATTTATTCTTTTCTTCCCTCTATTATATAATCAAGTAACAAGTAGATTTTTAAAACACATGTATATTTAACATGGCTTGCCAAATCTAAATATCATTCTCTTCATAACTGTTTGGTTTCGACCAAATTGTTTTTTCATAAAAGTGGAATCTTTCTAAAAGAAATGAAGACCATCTGCAAAGGTCATAGGAAATTTCTTTTCTTTTTTTTTTTTTTTTTGCAGTACCGGGGATTGAACCCAGGGGCGTTCTACCTCCAAGCTACACCCCTGGCTCTATTTTTATCCTTTATTTTGAAACCGGGTCTCAAGAAGTTGCGGAGGGCCTCACTTAGCTGAGGCTGGCTGCAAACCCGGATCCTCCGGTCTCAGCCTCCCAAGTACTGGGATTACAAGCGTGCACCACCACGCCCGGCTTTTCATAGGAAATTTCATATTAACACCTCGACAAATCACAGAAAAGATAAAAATATACTAGTCAGCTTTTTATAAATAACTTTTGTTTTTTAATTTTAATATAATGCATGTACATGACAAAACATTTATTATTTGACTTTTATTTTCTATATTTTGCAATAAGATTTTATGGTAGTAACAATTAAGTGTGGATCCTGGACACAGTTTATGCTAATTTTGTCACCATTAACCTTTCCTTCCCTCCAGAGTGTGTGTGTTATTGGGGATTGAGGATTGAACTTGGGGCGCTCTACCTCTTAGCTACACCCCCAGCCCTATTTATTTATTTATTTGAAACAGGGTCTCATTAAGTTGCTGAGGGTCTCGCTAAGTTGCTGAGGCTGGCCTGAAGCCTACAATCCTCCTGTCTCAGCCTCCCAAGCAGTTGGATTACACTTATGTGTGCCACCACACCCGGCTCTTCCAGCTGTTATTATTTAAGTTGCCTGTGTGATCTGATCATTTGTTTCCCAAACCCTGCAGAATGTGGATAGAGGCAGAATTTTCCACTGCAATGCTGAAAATTATGGATCTTTCCATCTTACAAACAGAGAAGATAAACTTTCATAGAAGTTTAGAGACTGGAAGAACTTTAACAATTTATTTTCCCTTTCATTTTATTTCATAAATTATTAAATCAGCTTTAAACATGGAAAAGGACATTTTTTACATTTTTATTCATTTATTTATTTATTGGTACTGTTCCCTCTAAGCTATACCCCCCAGACCTATTTTATTTTTTTATTTTTGAAAGAGGGTCTCTTAAGTTGCTGAGGCTGGCCTCAAATCTGCAATTCTCCTGTCTTAGCCTCCCAAGTACTGAGATTTCAGGCATGTGCCACCATGCCTAGCAAGGATTTTTTTTTATCATGATTACAGTCTTCATAATTAGCTTTGTAGATATTTTCTTCTTCTTCTGATTAATTCCTTGCAAGGTATGATAATTATGAATATTTCCAATTATACTCCAAATTTATGATAAGCAAAGCCCACCAATCCATACACTAGCTTCCTTGATTTATTGAACCTTATTATTAACTTGCTTTTTAAAATGAGCAATAGAGAGCCGGGCGTGGTGGCGCACGCTTGTAATCCCAGTACTTGGGGGGCAGAGACCGAAGGATCTATCTGGGTTTGCAGCCAGCCTCAGCTACTTAGTGAGGCCCTCCGCAATTTCTTGAGACCCGGTTTCAAAATAAAGTATAAAAAATAGGGCCAGGGGTGTAGCTCGGAGGTAAAATAGCCCTGGGTTCAATCCCCAGTACCGTAAAAAAATAAATAAATAAAATAAAATGAGCAATAGAGCCATGCGTGGTGGTGCACGCTTGTAATCCCAGTACTTGGAAGGCTGAGACCGGGTTCGCAGCCAGCCTCAGATACTTAGTGAGGCCCTCCATAACTTAGTGAAACCCTGTTTCAAAATAAAGAATAAAAAATAGGGCTGGGGGTGTAGCTCAGAGGTAGAATGCCCCTGGGTTCAATCAAAAATAAATAAATAAAAAAATTAAATTAAATAAAATGAGCAATAGGAAGGAGGATTGCAAGTTTGAGGACAGCCTCAACAGCATAGTTGAGATTCTCGGTAAGCTAGCAAGATCTGGTTTCAAAACAAAAAATAAAAAAAGACTGGGGGGATTGCTTGGAGATAGAATGCCCTTAGGTTCAATCCCCAGTAACCCCCCCCCACATACACACACACAAGAAAGTTTCACAAACTTTCACCAACCCTACCCACCTAGATAGGGTAAGAGCTCTCCAGGGAAAGAAAACCCTGATTTGCAGCCATTTCTTTGGTGTAAATATTTCCAACATGACTGATTTCAAGACTAATATAATGTCCCTGAATTTGAAGTTGGGAATAGATGGACAGTAGCATACCATTATATGCTATTTCCACCACACATACGTATAACAGATACTAGGTAGCAGGTAATAGTAAAAGGTAGTAAAGAATTAGAAAATGAAATTTTGCAGTACTAGGGATTGAACCCAGGGGCATTCTACCTCTGAGTTACATCCCCAGTCTTATTTTATTTTATTTTGAAACAGGGTCTCACTAAGTTGCTGAGGCTAGTCTCAAACCTGCGATCCTCCTGTCTCGGCCTATCTCAGTCCATTTGACAGGAGCCATTTACTCCCTGTCTAGCTCCTGATGACCATTCCCCAAGGTGCTGGGCTGCCTGTCCTGCCTTCAGATGCAGACCCAACTCCTGATCCCATGGGCTGGGCCACCAAAATCAGCACATCATCTCGGTTCCATCTCTGTTCTCTATCCTTGCCTATCACCTGGGACCCCTAAATACTTAGAATGACCCAGGTCAACATCAAGTTCGTCTTGGACAAGTGGTTTAGACATACTCTAGCTCTTCCCCAGCCCCGTAGTCAGCTTGATCTCCTGTCCTGCCTTTTCTAGCAGTTTCCTCCACTTTTAACCCATTATACAATACATCAGAGTGGCAGGGCATAGGATATAGAATTGCCAAGTTCCAATCTTGGCTCTACCACCTGACAGTATGCAGCCTACAGCAAGCAACTCCGCCCTTTGTCCTTGCGCGTCCTCATCTGCACCTTGGCAATAATATCTACATCCACCTCACATGGGTAAAATTTTAATAAAATAACAAGTCAGATGTTTAGCATAGGCTCAGGCTCATGGGAAACAGGTGGTGAATATTAGCTATACTTGGGACACAGAGGTTCCAGCATGCAGACAGGCAGAGTCCCACACACCAAGAAACATGTGGGACACATGGAGATGGGGGTCCAGGCTCGGAAGCCAAGGTCAGGCCCCTCAATGCCTGGGACCTGATATCACTGCCAGGACTTTCTCTTTCCCAGCAAGTCTGTCTGGTCTACAGGACCTGACATCCCATCTACCTCCTCTCTCTGCTTCTGTAACTAAGTATACACTGGAACCCATCAGGACATTTAAAAACAGTTTTCCCCACGGTCTAATTCAAGGCACCTTACATTATCTTTGGAATGAGCTGGAATATAGCCAGGTGAGTCAATAACCCAGTGAAAATGCCCAGGAAGAATGGGCAGTGGCTACTTCCCCTCACTGGAAACCGAAGCATGATTGCATGTTGGTTCTTTGTATACAAATACGGACTATAGGATCATATGTTAATTTTGAGGTTGGAAAAAAAATTTTTTTGCGGTACCGGGGATTGAACCCAGGGGCGTTCTACCTCCGAGCTACACCCCTGGCCCTATATTTTATACTTTATTTTTGAAACAGGGTCTCACGAAGTTGCGGAGGGCCTCACTAAGTAGCTGAGGGTAGCCGCGAACCCTGATCCTCCAGTCTCAGCCTCCCAAGTACTGGGATTACAAGCATGTGCCACCACGCCTGGCTGGAAAATTTGATAGTCATATTTTCTTCATTTCTATTTCATTCTCCCTCTTCACACTGTTAATGGGAAGGTGATATCTGTAATTCTCTATTTTAAAAACATTAAAATATACTAAATGAATATGATAAAAATTCAAATAGCTCAAAAAGACATATATAAGTTTGTAAGATTTTTACACACACCCCCTTTGAAGCAACCATGGTTATAATTTTCTTGTATATCTTCCCAGAAATATTTAATGCATGAGCAAGTATATAGGAATATAGATAGCTTTCATCATTTCATATATAGAAATGGTAGCATACCATGCAAAGCTTTACTCTACTTTTTTCTTCTTTTTCTTTTTGTGGTGCTGGGGATTGAATCCAGGGGCATTTTACTTTTTAGCTACAGCCCAGACCCCTTTTACTTTTTATTTTGAAAAAGAGTGTTAAGTTACCACGTGCTGGCCTCAAACCTGTGATCCTCCTGTCTCAGACTTCCTAGTACTTAGATTACAAGCGTGTGCCACCACACCCGGCTTACTCTGCTTTTTTTTGTGTGTGTGTGTGTGTGTGTGTGTGGTACTGGGGATTGAACCCAGGGGCATTCTACCTCCAAGCTACACTCCCAGCCCTACTTTTTATTCTTTATTTCAAAACAGGGTCTCACTAAGTTGCGGAGGGCCTCACTAAGTAGCTGAGGCTGGCCACAAACCTGGGTCCTCCTGTCTCAACCTCCCAAGTACTGGGATTGCAAGCGTGCACCACCACGTCCGGCTTTACTTTGCTTTTTTTAAAAAATAAAAAACAATATACTTCTATAACACTCAACATCAGTCCCTATGGATTGGCATCTTTTTTGTGTGTATATGGTACTGGGAACTGAACCCAAAGACATTCTACCTCTGAGCTGCTCTCCCAGCCCTATTTTATTTTTATTTTGAAACAAAGTCTCGCTAAGTTGCTGAGAGTCTCACTATTTGCTGAGGCTGTCCTCGAACCTGAGATCCTCCTGTCTCAGCCTCCCAAGTACTGTGATTACAAATGTGCACCACCACGCCCAGCTAATCTGCATCCCTTTTTAACTGCCGCATGGTATGGCATTACATGGATGTTCCACAATTTAACCAGTCCTCTACCAATAGATATTTAGACCCTTTCCAATCTTTTGCTACTAATACAAGTCTGCAACATGTCTCTACACACATGTCTAAGGACATCTTTAGGATAAACTCCTAGAACTGAAATTGCCAGAACAAAGGTAAATGCGTGTTTGTTTTTTAACTCTGACAAACATTGACAAATTTCAGAGCAATTCTTCACATAATGTCTAGGTACTTTCTAGATATCTATGATTGAGTTTAGAAGAGTGTTTAACCCCTTGAAACTATATGAAAAATGTGAAGTATGTGTATATTTTTCTCGAGGGGACCCATGGCTTTAATCATATTCTTTCGTGTGCGTGTGGTACTGGGGATTGAACCCAGGGGCATTCTACCTCTGAGCTACATCCCCAGCCCTATTTTATTTTTATTTTGAAACAGGGTCTCGCTAAGTTACTGTGTGCCAGTCTTGAACCTGCGATCCTCCTATCTCAGCCTCCCAAGTATTGGGATTACAGACGTGCACAAGAAAGCCTGACTTTTAATAACATTCTTATAGGAATCTGTGCATCTAAAAAGGTTGAAAACCATTGGGTCAATAAGTCCTTGTATGACACCAAAAGCCAGAATAGCAGAAGTTGATGCTAAGTAGGATCCAGAAAAAATGCCTTACTCGGCTCCTGGAAGAGGAACAAGGGGGAAGCTGCAAGACTCTGATATCTGTAAAGGGCCCGCTCCCTTCTCCAGGGCAGATGGTTCAATTGCACATAAATCAAGAGACTCGTTCCCAGTAACCACAGGTCCCCTGTATGTTAGCTTGTGGTCCTGGTCTGCTGTGCTGCTTCTCCAGGGAGATGAGTACCTTGACCCAGGGGAAAGAATCTATAGCAATGGGGTGGGTGCAAATTGTATTCATGCTCTGTGACATGTCAAACACAGCTCATGCTCTGGGCTGTATCTGGGCCTAAAGGATTAATGATGTGGGGGATCGGTGATATATGGAAGGTCTTTTGCATAGTAATCCGGTCTGGCCTTTGGCTACCTTTGTTCCTGCTAATTGTGGATATAACGTTTACTCTAGTTTTTATGTCAAGCAGCCTGGACCAAGAAGCAGTATGCCTATTTACTGACCTCAAACAACTTGAACCTTTAAAAAGAATGCTTCAAAGGTGGTGGTTTAGGTTCCCATAGCAAAAGTTCAAACACAACCAAACACTAACAAATCACTCCCACTAAAATCAGCAATAGGCCTTCAGTAGGAATCCTGAATTCCTAAGGTGGTTAATCTTAATGTGTTAATCCATCTCAGTTCCAAATATATATATATATATATATATATATATGCATATATATATAATATGCATATTTAATATGCATATATTTATAATTTTGTATATTATATATGCATATATATAATTATATATGGTATATGTTTGTATACCATATATAAATATATATCATAAATATATGCCTGGTATATATTTATAATTTTTTTGTGTGTGGTAGTGGGGATTGAACCCAGGGGCATTCTACCTCTGAGCTACACTCCCAGCCCTATTTTATTTTTGTTTTGAAACAGAGTCTTGCTAGTTTGACAAGAGTCTCTCTACTTGCTGAGGCTATCCTTGAACCTGAGATCCTCCTGTCTCAGCCTCCCAGGTACTAGGATTACAGGCATGCGCCACCACGCCTGGCTAGTTCCAATTATGTTAAACAACAACAAACAAAAACCCTTTAGTTGGAGCCCCATATGGGTCTAGAGGTGTTCAGTTCTGTAAGACTAAGAGTTAAACTTGGAGATAAAAATCTGTTGTTAATCAAATCACAAAGGAGATGAGACTGGTTTTACAAAGCACTGGCCTTGACAATGGAAAAGTTTTAGTATTCACCTCATTACATAGAATTTTAGCATTTACTATATTGCCTAGAGTTTGTAGCTTAATAACAGGCCTAAGTTCCGTTGGGAAGGTTGTGTGTTTTGTGAAAGCTTTATTCAATTTATCAAATATGCATATACTCATATAAGTGTTTGCACAGCACAGTTTCTCCAAGCGAGACCTTAAAAACACCTGAAACACAGTCATCCTGGGAACCTGTTAACTATGTGCATTCTTAGATCCCAACCTGTCCAACTGGATCAGAATTTGGGGGGGCAGAGCAAGAATCTGCCTACTGTACAAGTATCCTGAGGGATTTTGTTGCTCCCTGAAGTTTGGGAACTAAGGCTTTAGAAGTCATCTAAGCTTAACCTTCTACCTTTCACAGCCTCATCAGAAAGGGTTGTAGTACATGCTGTAACCCAGCTACTCAGGTGGCTGAGGCAGGAGAATCGCAAGTTGGAGGGCAACCTGGGCAATTTAGCCACATCCTGTCTCAAAATAAAACATAAAAGGCATGGTGGTGTACAATTGTAATCCCAGTACTTGGGAGGCTGAGACTGGAGGATCCGGGTTCATGGCTAGCCTCAGCTACTTAGTGAGGCCCTCTGCAACTTAGTGAGACTCTGTTTCAAAATAAAGAGTAAAAAATAGGGCTGGGGTATAGCTCGGAGGTAGAATGCCCCTGGGTCCAATCCCCAGTACCGCAAAAAAAATTTTTTTAAATAAATAAGAATAAAATAGAGCTAGGGGTATAGCTTAGAGGTAGGCTATCCCTGGGTTCAATCCTCAATACCACACACACACACACACACACACACACACACACACACA
>PVJS01049797.1:0-14546 GCA_004027185.1 Glis glis | reverse complement strand
ATCCCAGTACTTGGGAGGCAGAGACCCGAGGATCCAGGTTCGCAGCCAGCCTCGGCTACTTAGTGAGGCCCTCCACAACTTAGTGAGATCCGGTTTCAAAATAAAGTATAAAAATTAGGGCTGGGGGTGTAGCTTGGAGGTAAAACGCCCCTGGGTTCAATCCCTGGTACTGCAAAAAAAAAAAAAAAAGTGTGTTTGAGTCATAGAATTCAGTGCAGGAGCCAGTCACCCAGCTTCCGAAATAAAGCCCGGCACAGACCCGAGGGCTTCGTGTACATTAACCACAGTTTATTTTCCTCTTTTTTACTTTTTGTTGTTGTTCTGGGGATGGAACCCAGGGGTATTCTATCTTTGAGCTACACCCCAGCCTCTTTTTTTTTTTTTTTTTTTTTTGCGGTACCGGGGATGGAACCCAGGGGCGTTCTACCTCCGCGCTACACCCCCATCCCTATTTTTTATACTTTATTTTGAAACCGGGTCTCACGAAATTGCGGAAGGCCTCACTAAGTAGCTGACCCCAGCCTCTTTTTTATTTTTAATTTGATACAAGGTCTCACTAAGTTGCTGAGGCTGGCTTCAAACTTGTGATCCTCTTGTCTCAGCCTCCCCAGTACTAGGATTACAGGTGTGCATCACCACACCTAGCTATTTCCCTCTCTTCTAGAGATTCACTATCTTAAATTTCATATTTTAAATTTTATTTATTTATTTATTTTTTGCCATGCTGGGGGCCCTAACCCAGGGCCTGGTGCATGCTAGGCAAGCACTCTACCGCTGAGCTGCACCCAGCTCTCCTTGAATTTCATTTTTACAGTTTCATACACTTGAGGTTGTACTCTATGTAGATATGTAGCGCTTCTGCATGTGCTTGAATGTTATATAAATTTACTTATTGTTTGTTTCTTTGTGGTCCTGGGGATTGAACCCAGGGGCATTCTACCTCTGAGCTCTACCCCCAGCCCTTTTTATTTTTTATTTTAAAACAGGGTCTCATTAAGTTGCTGAGGCTGATCTCGAACTGCGATCCTCATGTCTCAGCCTCCCAAGTACTGGGATTACAGGTGTGCACCACTGCGCAGCTTATATAATTTTATTGTATAGTTCATACCCTTTGCTACTTGCTTCCTTTTCATATTTTATTTGTGATTCTTTTTTTTATGTGTGTGTGTATGTGTGTGTGTGGTACTGGGGATGGAACCTAGAGGTCTTCTATCTCCAGGTTACACCCCCAGCCCTATTTTATTTTTTATTTGGAACAGGGTCTCGCTAAGTTGCTGAGAGCCTCACTAATTTGCTGAGGTGGGCCTCGAACCTGTGATCCTCCTGTCTTAGCCTTCCAAGTACTGGGATTACAGGCGTGTGCCATCATGCCTGGCAAATCTTTTGTGTGTGGGGGGGGGGAGTAACTGGGGACTGAACCCAGAGGCATTCACCTCTGAGCTACACTCCCAGCCCTACTTAATTTTTTATTTGGAAACAGGATCTCACTAAGTTGCAGAGGGCCTCACTAAGTTGCTAAGACTGCCTGTGAGCCTGTTATCCTCCTGTCTCAGCCTCTCAAGTACTGGGATTACAAGTGCACACCACTAGGCCGGGCGTGGTGGCACACGCTTGTAATCCCAGTACTTGAGAGGCTGAGATAGGAGGATCACAGGTTCGTGGCCAGCCTCAGCTACTTAGTGAGGCCCTCCATAACTTAGTGAGACCCTATTTCAAAATAAAGACTAAAAAATAGGGCTGGGAGTATAGCTCAGAGGTAGAATGCCCCTGGGTTCACTCCTCAGTACCACAAAAATAAATAAATAAATAAATAAATAAATAAATAAATAAATAAACAAATGCACACCACCACGCCTGGCTTAGTCTTTATTTGTGATTCTTATGGATGTTGATTCATTTCCATTGCTGTGAGATCAACCATGATTTATTTATTTACTCATTTATTTTATTTTTTGTGGTACTGAGGGTTGAACCCAAGGGTGTTCTACCTTTGAGCTATACCCCCAGCCCCGTTTTATTTTTTATTTTGAAACAGGCTCTTGCTAAGTTGCTGAGGATGGCCTCGAACCTGCGATCCTCCTGTCTCAGCCTCCAAGTACTGGGATTACAGGCCTGCGCCACGGTGTCCAGCTCAACCAGACTTTCTTGACATTTCTCCTCTTGGGAGCTTCCAGGCGGCTCTCCTTTCCCTCTTTCTCAGGTGTCACACGCAGCCCTACATCTATTCCTGATCCACTCCTGCCAGCAGTTTTCCGTAGCCCAAACTTGAGGTGCTGTCTCCATCCTGTGTCCGCGGAGCCTGCCTCTGTACCCTCGGCAGCATCTGGTGCACGGCTGTCAGGCCTCTTTTTATAAAACAAGTTCAAAGGTCTTTGAATTAGTAAAACTTCCAAGTGCTTCCAAATCTGAATAAGAGGGCAGACTGTGAGAACTCCGTGTCCCTGGTCTCCAGGCACCAGTCTCCTAAGGTGTCCACCACCCACATCTTTGTTTACGTAAGGACAGCAAACAGTGGGCCTGCTGGGTGTGGTTTTGTTGTTTTGTTTTGTTTTTTATTCCCACTTGATCATCGTCTCATAATCATCCCCTTCTGTTCCCTTTCCTTTCACTTGACAAGATTTCTTTTTTCTTTCTTTTCTTTTTTAGTACTGGGGATTGAACCCAGGGGCATACCACCTCGAGCTACACACCCAGCCCTATTTTATTCTTTTATTTTGAAATAGTGTCTCGCTAAGTTGCTGAGAATCTCCCTAAATTGCTAAGGCTTGTCTTGAACCCACGATCCTCCTATCTCAGCCTCCTAAATACTGGGATTATAGGTGTGTGCACCGTGCTTCACTCCTCTGTGTGTGTGTGTGTGTGTGCGTGCGCGCGCGCGTGCAAGTCTCTGCTCCACCACTGAGCTACACCTCCAGCCCCAAATATTTTGGAGATCATACTACATCAGTATGCAGAGCTTCCTCGGCCTTTTTTTTATTTCTACTGTGAATTGAACCCAGGGGCATTCTACCTTCAAGTGACACCCCCAGCCCTTTATTTATTTATTTACTTATTTTTAAGTAGGGTCTCACTAAGTTGCTGAGGGTCTCACTAAGTTGCTGAGGCTGGCCTTGAACCTGTGATTCTCCTCTATCAGCTTCCCAAGTACTGGGATTCCAGGAGTGCTCCACTGCACCCAGCTGTTTTGTTTTATTTTTAATGATTCACTACTACTTGACTCTTTTTAAATTAAAAGAATAAATTTTTAGGAGGCATATCATACATAATAGAATATAAAACATTTATGTACAATTAGGAGAAGAAAAATGGACTATGGAAAGCAGGAGGAGGGAGAGATGAGTTGGTCAATGGGTACACAGTTACAGTGAGATAAGAGAAATAGTTTCTGGTGTTCTGTTTTGTTTTGTTTTTGTAGTACTGGGAATTGAACCCAGGGGCATTCGACCTCCAAGCTACACCCCCAGACCTATCTTTTATTTTTATTTTGAAACAGGGTCTCACTAGGTTGAAGAGAGTCTCACTACTTGCTGAGGCTGTCCTTGAACCTGAGATCCTCCTGTCTCAGCCTCCCAAATACTGGGAATACAAGTGTATGCCACCATGCTCGGTTTAGAAGAAAGGATTTTGAATATTTCACCACAAAGGAATGATCATTGTTTGAGAGGATAAATAGGCTTGCCTGATTTGAATATTAGTGAGTATACATGTATTGAAATATCATGTAGTACCCCATAAATATTATAATTTTTATGTTTTGATTAAAATACATACAATTTAGAAGATGAAGATGAAGACAAGGAAGAAAAATGGGAAGAGTAGGAGAAGGAAGAGAAGAAGGAGGAGGGGGAGGAGAAAGAGGAGGAGGAGAACAGGGCAGGGGAGGGAGGAGCAGGAGGAGGGGGAGGAGAAGCTGGTGGTGGTCATCCCTTTGCATTCTCCTCTCAGCCTCAGAAGGAGGACCCTCCAGTAATCTCAGAAGCCTCCTAGCCTCCTCTTCTTTTTTTGTGTGTGTGGTACTGGGGATTGAACCCAGGGGCATTTTACCTCTGAGCTACACCTGCAGCCCTATTTTTTATTCTTTATTTTGAAACAGGGTCTCACTAAGTTGCAGAGGGCCTTACTAAGTAGCTGAGGCTGGCCGCGAACCCGGATCCTTAGGTCTCAGCCTCCCAAGTACTGGGATTACAAGCATGCGCAACCATGCCTGGCTGGAGGACTTAGCCCGGCTTAGCCTCCTCTTCTTAACCCTCCTTCCTTAACCCCAGGAATCCCTTTCTGTTGTGTTAAGGACACGTGCTTTTCTTTATAGCTCTATGACTCCTGCTTGTACTCATAAAGGCTACATTGTTGAGTCTTGACCCAGTGGTTGTTATGAACAAATACTTTGCCAGTGGTTTCCCAAAAGACCGTGGGGCCAACTGCACCTCTGGGTTTAGATCCCCTGGATGGGCAAAAAGCAGCCCTTCTGGAAAGATCAGGGGCAAGGCCGTGGGCAGGCCTGGACAGATGGGCTCGCACGCCATCAAGCTTCGGATTGTGGTGGGGTCTGGGTCAGCGTGGAGCGGTCTAGCGAGCCGGCTGCTCAGGTCCTCCTGGGTGACCGCCAGCATCCGGAGTGGGTCAGAGGTCACCACTTATGTGGGGGAAATGAGGACCCTGGGCGGGTCCAGGCAGCCATGGAGAAGGAAGAAGCAGTCAGCATGTGGACCAGTCAGTCAGCTCAGCTCGGCACCCTGACCTCGATTTCACTAAGTGGCAGCAGGGATCCTGCTCGTGACACACTCGGCACGTCCCGGGACGATGGTGCTTCCATCCGTCCTACGTGATGTATGGGGTCATCTTGGGCCTGTCTTCATCACTGGGGCCCTGGGTTTGATTCCCCAGAACCACCATAAACAACAAAAGGATCTGAAGGCAGGCCGTAATCCACTAAGGTAAGACGTTAGCATCTAATATCTCTGTCCTTACAGTCTGTTTCTTCAGTGAGTACATAGCCTGGATCCTCAAAAGATATCTGACTCTCTAATCAGCTCCGTTACCACTGCGCATCATGAGTTGTCGTATTCCATCTCAGAATATGAAGGAAATTCCCACTGCTACCCACCTCAGCAACGTGCCAGCACAAACTGTCGAAACCCCGCTCTTAGCCGGGCGTGGTGGTGCACACTTGTAATCC
This sequence comes from Glis glis, assembly GCA_004027185.1. Classification (NCBI taxonomy): domain Eukaryota; kingdom Metazoa; phylum Chordata; class Mammalia; order Rodentia; family Gliridae; genus Glis; species Glis glis. Next base: position 9,370 of record PVJS01049797.1, on the reverse strand, counting down.
CAGTACTTGGGAGACAGGAAGATCACGAGTTCGAGGACAGCTCCTGCAAGTAGTGAGACTCTCATCAACCTAGTGAGACCCTGTTTCAAAATAAATAAGTAAAACAGGGCTGGGGTGTAGCTCAGAGGTAGAATGCCCCTGGGTTAAAACCCAAACAAAACAAACACACAAACAAACACACAAACAAAAAACCACTCTTAACCAGGTGTGATGGCACACTCCTGTAATACCAGTACTTGGGAGGCTGAGACAGGAGGATTGCAGGTTTGAGGACAGCATCAGCAACATAGTGAGACTCTCAGCAACCTAGTGAGACCCTGTTTCCAATAAAAAAAATAAAATAGGGCTGGGGGTGTAGCTTGGAGGTAGAACGCCCCTGGGTTCAATCCCCAGTACAATAATAATAATAATAATAATGGTGATGATGCAAGACAGCCTCACGTGCTAGCAGAGCGCTCTGGCTGGGCCACATGGCCACTCTGAGGATCTGAATGGGACAGAAACTCAGAGAGAGGCCACACTTAGAGGCCCTGGCCCACAAGGCCCAGCCTTTGCTTCAGAGTCGCTCTTCTCTAAGCTTCAACCTGTCCCTTCAGGAGCCAAACTAACTCTGCTACCCGGTGGCGGCCTTGGTGCTTGTTGGGTACAACATCCGGGATAAAGGCGTCATTTCACGGTGGTCACTTTTACAGAAAAATAAGCCATCTGCATCCTACAGCCCCAGTGCTCGCCGTCTCAGCCTCCCAAGTACTGGGATTACAAGCGTGCGCCACCACGCCTGGATTTGTCTTGCATTATTTTGCTTGCAAATGCATTAGAGAAAATCATAGAAATAGGGTTAATAAAAAGTAGTTCTTAGCCGGGCGTGGTGGCACACGCTTGTTATCCCAGTACTTGGGAGGCGGAGACTGGAGGATCTGGGTTCGCGGACAGCCTCAGCTACTTAGTGAGGCCCTCCGCAACTTTGTGAGACCCAGTTTCAAAATTAAGAATAAAAAACAGGGCTGGGAGTGTAGCTCCGAGGTAAAACACCCCTGGGTTCAATCCCCGGTACTGCAAAAAAAAAAAAAGTAGTTCTTGCCAGGCACTGTGGTGCAATCCTATCTCCTAGGGAGGCTGACATAGGAGCATCCTAAGTTCGAGGTTACACTCAGCAATTTAGTGAGACCCTGTCCCAAAATATAAAAGGGGTTGGGGATGTAGCTCAGTGAGTTACAAAGGGCTTGCCTAGCATGTGTGAGGCCCTGGGTTCAACACCCACCATCTCAAAAAGAATAAAATAAACCAGGTATGGTGGCACACACCTGTAATCCCAGTACTTGGGAGACTGAGACAGGAGGATCGCAGGTTGGAGGCCAGTCTCAGCAATTTAGTGAGATGCTAGGCAATTTACTGAGACCCTGTTTCAAAATAAAAAGGGTGGGGGGAGCCGGGCGTGGTAGCACACACTTGTAATCCCAGTACTTGGGAGGCTGAGACAGGATGATCGTGGGTTTTCCGCCAGCAACTTAGACCCTGTTTCTGACTAAAAAATAAAATAGAGCTGGAGGTGTGGCTCAGAGGTAGAAAGCCCCTGGGCTCCATCCCCAGTACCACAAAGCAAAACAAACAAGCAAACAAATGACTGGGGGAGTAGCTTGGAAATAGAATGTCCCTTGGTTCAATCCCTAGTACCTTCTCCTGTGCCCCCAGGAAAATAAGTAAATAAATAACAGTCTATCTCCTTTCATACAACCAATATTAATAAAGGCAGGACCTTATGAACACCCAAACAAACAAGCCACCCTCCCTTTCTCTATCTCTCTCTTTTGTTTTGGGGGGAGTGCCTGGTTGGGACCCAGGGCCTCGGGCATGCTGGGCAAGCACTCTACCACGGAGCTGCACCTCAGCCCGCCACCCTCCTTTCTGAGCCTTGAGCCCATTCCAGGGCTCGCTTCTTTTTCCTTCCTTGACTCAAGGGGGGCAAAACTCGAAAGAGCTGGACGTCTTAGGAGCCCCGCGTGTCGGCCCTTCGCTCGGTGCCTTACGTTCCTCATCTGTTTTCTGCGTGTTGTGGAGGGAACGTGGGCTGAATGACATGGGTGACTTGCCTGAGGTCCCACGGCTAAGAATAGTGGAGTGTGGGCACCATCTCAGGTCGTCTGACACCAAAGCCTGGATGAAAAGATTGTTTTTAAACTCAATTTTTAAATAGATAATAAATGCAAAACTATATATAGAATTCCTATAAAAACTCCCTCCTACCTATAGCCCAGTTTCCCTTCCCAAAGGCAACCGACTTAGCCAACTTCTTGAGGATTTTTCAAGAGATATTTTAATGGGTATACAAGCCAATACATGTGTGCACGTGTGCAGGTATCTGTGTGTATTTTTGTAAATGTTTTGCTGTGGGAAATGTCAAATGTGTGAAAGTAGACAGAGTCCTGTGCTGGGGCCCCCATGTTCCCGTGGTCTGCTCAAGCGATACCAAGTCAAGAACAAGAACAACCTTTTCTTATTCTTTTGGTACTGGCGATTGAACCCAGGGATATTCTACCTTCAACCTAAACTCCAAGCCCTTTTTTAATTTTTTTTTTTTTTGGCGGTACCAGGGATTGAACCCAGGGGCTTTCTACCTCCGAGCTACATCCCCGGCCCTATTTTTTTATACTTTATTTTGAAACCGGCTCTCACGAAGTCGTGGAGGGCCTCACTAAGTAGCTGAGGCTGGCCGTGAACCCGGATCCTCCGGTCTCCGCCTCCCAAGTACTGGGATTACAAGCATGAGCCACCATGCCCGGCTATGTTTTGTTTTGAAACAGGGTACCACTAAGTTGCTGAGTCTGGTTTCAAATTTGTGATCCTCCTTTCTCAGCCCCCAAGTACTGGGATTACAGGTGTGCACCCCCACGCCCGGCTCAAGAACAGTCTTCTCTCATCTATACCCTCCTGCCTGGTCCCAGACATCATATCATTTTATTCACAAATATTTCTGTGTGTATATAAAAAGATGAAGACTCTTGAAATATAACCAAAATCAATAACCACCCCTGAAATTTACAATAATTCCTTAATATCATAAAATATATAGTCAGCATACAAATTTCCAACTGCCTTGTAAATGTCATTTCTTTTTGCAGTTTGTTTATTTGTAGCAAGATTTAAGGAAGGTCCATGGATTGCAATTGTTGGTAGATCTTCCTGTGTGTCTCCCTCTCTCTCTCTCTCTCTCTCTCACACACACACACACACACACACACACACACACACACACACACTCTGTCTCTCTCTTTCTCTGTCTCTCTCTCTTTCCCTCTCTTACTGATACTGGGTGGGAACTGAACCAAGGAGCATTCTACCCCCAAGCTCCTCCTCCTGCTTTTTAAAATTTTTTATTTTGAGCTGGGCATGGTGGTGCACTCTGGTAATCCCAGTACTTGGGAGGCTAAGACAGGAAGATCGCAGGTTCGTGTCCAGCCTCAGCAATTTAGTGAGGCCCTCCGCAACTTAGTGAGACCCTGTTTGAAAATAAAAAATAAGCGGGGCGTGGTGGTGCACGCTTGTAAACCCAGTACTTGGGAGGCTGAGACAGGAGGATCCAGGTTCGCAGCCAGCCTCAGCTATTTAGCGAGGCCCTCTGCAACTTAGTGAGACACTGTTTCAAAATAAAGAATAAAAAATAGGGCTGGGGTGTAACTCGGAGGTAGAATGCCCCTGGGTTCAATCCCCAGTACCGCAAAAAAAAAAAAAAAGAAAAGAAAAAAGAAAAAATAGGACTGGGGGTGTAGCTTGGAGGTAGAATGCCCCTGAGTTCAATCTCCAGTACCTCAAAAAAAAATTTATTTTGAAACCGGGTCTCTGAAGTTGCTGAGGCTGGCCTCAAAACTGTGATCCTCCTGTTTCAACCTCCGAAGTATTGCGATTACAGGCCTGTGTACCATCTTACCCAACCCCTTCTCTTCTAGGCATGGTGGTGTATACTTGTAATCCCAGTACTTGGAAGGCTGAGACAGGAGGATCACAGGTTCGCGGCCAGCCTCAGCTACTTAGTGAGGCCCTCCGCACCTTAGTGAGACCCTGTTTCAAAATAAAGAATAAAAAATAGGGCTGGGGGTGTAGCTCAGAGGTAGAAAGCCCCTGGGTTTAATCCCAGGTACTGCAAAAAAAAAAAAAAATACAAACACTGTATCTTCAGGTTAGATCAGTTTGGTGATCACATGGTTTATTTTAATCTGAAGTCTGTTCAGATAACAAGCGCTGAGAACTGTGAGAGACTCTAGGGACAGTATTTAAATGTCAGGAGACAAGGAAAATCTTTGGAATTTGCTTTCTTCTTTTATCTTACTTTATCTCTCTTTCTCTTTTCTTAACTGCCCAAGCCCTCAGAATCTCTGGGGAGGGAAGAACAGCAAGTCTCTGTTCCTGATGGCTTATCTATTCCAGGTCATTTTGCACTCCTCCAGGGGGTCGCCTCTGCCCCTGGGAGGGAGACCTGTGCGGAGGACACAGAGGCCATGCGCCAGTGAGTCCCCTGCTTCAGGCACACAAGTTGCTTCTAGAAACTTTTTTTCTTTTGGTACTTGGGATTGAACCCAGGGACATTCTACCTCTGAGATACACCCTCAGCTCTTTTTATTTCTTATTTTGAAACAAAGCATTGCTAAATTGCTGAGGGTGTCTTGCTAAGTTGCTGAGGCTGGACTCAAACCTGCGATCCTCCTGGCTCAGCCTTCCAAGTCCTGAGATTACAGGTATGTGCCACTAAGCCTAGCTTATAAAACTTTCTAATAAAATGTGCGCATATTTTCAGTTGATGTTTAAGATAGACCTTGTGCATGGAAACCAACCAAATTCAACCAGTGGCTCCTGGCAGTAGGAAGATGGCCCCCCTGGTCACGCATGGTATTGATGGATGCAGGAATCAGGATGCAGGAACCACGTGGTAATGACATAGCCTAGCGGCACCAATCAATGGACATGGGGATTGTCAGGGCTGGCTGGTTCACTCGGCAGAGTGGAGATGGTGTCTAGGACCCACGAGAGCATCAGGGACACACACACATACACACACACACACACACACACGCTTTAGCTGGGCATGGTGGTTCATGCCCAGACTGAATCAGGAGGGTCACAGGTTTGAGGCCAGCCTAGGCAATTTAGCGAGACCCACAGCAACTTAGCTAGATCTTGTTTCAAAATAAAAAATTAAAGCGGGCTCAGGGTGTAGCTGGGAGGCAGAACACCCATGGGTTCAATCCCCAGTATCACCACCAAAAAAAAGCTTTAATTTCTTTTGAAATTGGAAAAGAAGACATGTTAGTATATACTATTAATATATTCATCCTTATACTAACATAGTCATAAAATATTTATTATTATTATTATTATTTATTTATTTATTTAGATGGTATTGAGGACTGAACGGGGGGGAGGGGCTTCTACCTTTGTGCTAGACCCCCAGCCCTATTTTATTTTTTACTTTGAAACAGGGTCTTGCTAAATTACCATGCGCTGGCCTCAAACTTGCAATCCTCCTGTCTCAGCCTCTCAAGTACCGGGACTACAGGTGTGCGCCACCATACCCAGTTTATTTTATTTTATTTTTTAATAGAGAAAGGGTCTATGAAGGCAAAGAGCCCAGGGTCCTGGGTATTTTTCAGGGTTGGTGACTAATAATACAATAATAAAGTTAAAAGCCGGGCGTGGTGGCACACGCTTATAATCTCAGTACTTTGGGAGGCGGAGACCAGAGGATCCGGGTTCGCAGCTCTCTCTCTCTCTCCCTGTCTCTCTCTCTCTCTCTTTCTCTCTCTCTCTCTCTTCTTAGCGAGGCCCTCCGCAACTTTGTGAGACCCGGTTTCAAAATAAAGTATAAAAAATAGGGCCGGGGGTGTAGCGCGGAGGTAGAACGCCCCTGGGTTCAATCCCCGGTACCACACACACACAAAAAAATAAATAAATAAATATTTATATTTAAATAATAATAATAATAAATAATAAAATAATAATAATAATCACGAAGTTGCGGAGGGCCTCACTAAGTAGCTGAGGCTGGCCGTGAACCCAGACCCTCCGGTCTCTGCTTCCCAAGTACTGGGATTACAAGCGTGCACCACCACACCCGGCTCAAGTTAGATATTTATAATCTATGGTCAGAGGCAGAAATCTTTAACCAAGTTAAACAAACAAATAAATAGCTGGGTATGGTGGCTCACGCTTGTAATCCCAGTACTTAGGAGGCTGAGACAGGAGGATCACAGGTTCGCGGCCAGCCTCAGCTACTTAGTGAGGCCCTCCACAATTTAGTGAGACCCTGTTTCAAAATAAAGAATAAAAAATACGGCTTGGGGTATAGCTCAGAGGTAGAATACCCCAGGGTTCAGTCCCCAGTGCCAAATAAATAAATAAATAAATAAATAAAAATAAATAGGTAAATAAGCGCCACATTTTAAGTGGCGATTGGCTGCCCGAAGACGGCTGTGCTGGGCTCTCTGCTTTTCCTGCTTCTTCCATCAGTTTTTTCCCTCCCTGGTTTGGTGACACGGTTGTCACTTTTCCTCCTCCTTGTCATGCAGTCACAGGAATAGATGGAAAACTGGAGTTTAAACAAATGGCCCATAACCTGAAACATAGTAAGCTCTTAGAAATAGTCTTCCCAGCTGGGCATGGTGGCACACGCCTGCACTCCCAGTCCTTGGGAGGCTGAGTCAGGAGGATCATAGGTTCAAGGCCAGTCTCAGCAACTTAGCGAGGCCCTCGGCAACTTAGCAAGACCCTGTCTCAAAACCTAAAATGGCTGGGGGTGTAGCTCAGAGGTAGAACGCCCTTGGGTTCGGTCCCCAGTGCCAAAAAAAAAAAGAAAGAAAAAGAAAGGAAACAGTCTTCTGCTGTGTCCTGCTCACGCTTTCCCCCTTTCTTTCCCTCCCTTCACTTTTGGCCTGGCTCCTTCTTTCCCCTCTGCCTCCCTCCCGGGCCCTCGCTAGGACTGTGTCTGGCTTTTCCTGGCCTTCCTGTGCGTGAAGCCAGAAGAGAGGGAGCGAGGAGGTGGAGCGCGGGGTCTTCGGTCCTGTAGAAGAGGCGCCCTTGGATGCGCAGCCCCCCCGCTCTACTTGCTATCAATTTTGGCCAAGTCCCTACCCGGCTGCTCTTAGAAATACCCTAAAAATGTAGGTCTGTGGCTTGACGGCAAGTTGAGAAATATGACAGTCAAGGACACTGGATCAGTGTAAGTCATAAAGTTTTACCTCCATGAAATTCGCTCTTGAGGTCATAAAACTGTAGGCAAAGAAAAATAGTGATGGAGTACAGGCGTGGAGGAAATAAATTATCCTTTGTATTTTGTTCCAATCTTGACTGCAGAGTGGGCTTAATCATGCCGGTGTTGCAGAACTTCCAGTTTGTAAGTAAACATGACTTAGCCCCTTAAAAAAAAAAAGACATAGCTGGGCGTGGTGGCGCACACCTGTAACCCCAGTGCTTGGGAGGCTGAGACGGGAGGACAGCTGGTTCGAGGCCAGCCTTAGCAATTTAGTAAGACCCTGTTTCAAAATAAAAGATAAAAAGGGTTAGGGGTGTAGCTTTGAGTTCGATCACCAGTACCAAAAATGACAGAAGAAGGTCCTTGCTAAAATTTTTTTTTTGCAGTACCGGGGGTTGAACCCAGGGGTGTTCTACCTCTGCGCTACACCCCCGGCCCTATTTTTTATACTTTATTTTGAAACCGGGTCTCGCGGAGTTGCGGAGGGCCTCACTAAGTAGCTAAGGCTGGCTGTGAACCCTGATTCTCTGGTCTCAGCCTCCAAGTACTGGGATTACAAGCATGCGCCACCACGCCCGGCGTATTGTTACTTTTTGTGCTTGGTGCAGCATTAATTTGGCCAGGCCCTGACTCCTAGAGAAGTGGTGTTTCTGGATATAGCTCTCTTTACTCTGAAAGAATACCATGATCCCCAATAACAAGCTTCAGCCTGTAGATTGCTGTACCTAATATTGGACATAAAGTTTGGTATGCGATAAACATATTTTATAGTAATATTATTCTAAAAGCTTTTATTTATTATAAATATATTATGCAAAGCAATGAAAAATAACATTGGAGCCAAGTGTGGTAGCTCATACCTGTAATCCCAGTACTTGGGAGGCTGAAACAGAAGGATCGCAGGTTCGAGGCCAGCCTCAGCAACTTAGTGAGACCTTATTTAAAAAATTAAAAAGGAAAGCTGGGCGTGGTGGCGCATGCTTGTAATCCCAGTACAATGGGAGGATTGCAGGTTCGCGGCCAGCCTCAGCTATTTAGTGAGGCCCTCTGCAACTTAGTGAAAGCTTGTTTCAAATAAAGAATAAAAATAGGACTGGGGGTGTAGCTCAGAGGTAGAATGCCCTCGGGTTCAAACCCCAGTATCGCAAAAAATATTAATTAATTAATTAAAAAGGAGCCAGGTGTGGTGGCGCACGCTTGTAATCCCAGTACTTCGGAGGCTGAGACCGGAGGATCCGGGTTTGCAGCCAGCCTCAGCTACTTAGTGAGGCCCTCTGCAACTTAGTGAGACCCTGTTTCAAAATAAAGAATAAAAAAAAAATAGGGCTGGGGGTATAGCTTGGAGGTAGAATGCCCCTGGGTTCATTCCCCAGTACCACACAAAAAAAAAATTAAAAAGGGCTGGGGGTGTAGCTCCGGGGTAGAATGCCGCTGGGCTCAATCCACAGGACCAAAATAATAATAATAACAACAGCAACAACACTGGTTTTGCCAGGTGAGCCCGGTGGCCCGAGCCTATGATCCCAGCTCCTCAGGAGGCTGAGACAGGAGGATTGCAAGTTAGAGGCCAGTCTCTGGTCAACATAGCAAGCTTTGTCTCAAAATAATATCTACAAATGAAAAGGGCCAGGGTGTAGCTCAGTGGTAAAGCTTCCCTGGGTTCAATCCCCAGTACTGAAAAAATAACAAAAGATCACAGAGGTTTCTAATTACTTACATGTCATTATTTGGTATTCATCTAAAACCCACAAAAATACAGGTGGGTGGAACAGGTGAAGAGTAGTGAATTTTTTAGGCTGGCGAGGTATTCTGGGAGAGCGTCAGCACACTGTGCAGTTGTAAAAGCCCATAGAACTTCACAACATGAGGAGTTAACTTTAATTTTTTTTTTTTTTTTTTTTTTTGCGGTACGGGGATTGAACGCAGGGGCGTTCTACCTCCGCGCTACGCCCCCGGCCCTATTTTTTATACTTTATTTTGAAACCGGGTCTCACGAAGTTGCGGAGGCCTCACTAAGGAGAGAGAGAGAGAGACAGGGAGAGAAAGAGCGAGAGAGCTGAGGCTGGCCGCGAACCCGGATCCTCCGGTCTCCGCCTCCCAAAGTACTGGGATTACAAGCGTGCGCCACCA
>PVJS01049796.1:0-14545 GCA_004027185.1 Glis glis | reverse complement strand
TTTTGTTTTGTTTTTTGCGGTACCGGGGATTGAACCCAGGGGCATTTTACCTCCGAGCTACACCCCCGGCCCTATTTTTTATACTTTATTTTGAAACCAGGTCTCACGAAGTTGTAGAGGGCCTCACTAAGTAGAGAGAGAGAGAGAGAGAGAGACAGGGAGAGAGAGAGAGACAGACAGAGAGAGAGCTGAGGCTGGCCGTGAACCCGGATCCTCCGGTCTCCGCCTCCCAAAGTACTGGGATTACAAGCGTGCACCACCACACCTGGCTGAACATATGGGTTTAAATTAATAAACACACACATAATCTGAATGCTCTTTACATGTTTAAGTACAAAGCTCTCTATGAATATTTAAAGAAAAATAATGCTTTCTCACCCTTCAATTCTAGGTTATGTAAAATTTTAGCAATTTGACTCAAAAAATTAAATATTTTAAAATAAATTTTAGCAAAGACTGCAGCAAAAATTTTCTTCTCTGTATAAGAGTGAAATCCTCAGGCTGGGCGTGGTGGCGCACACTTGTAATCCCAGTACTTGGGAGGCGGGAAGAGGAGCATCCAGGTTCGCAGCCAGCCTCAGCTACTTAGTGAGACCCTGTTTCAAAATAAAGAATAAAAAATAGGGCTGGGGGTATAGCCTGGAGGTAGAATGCACCTGGGTTCAATCCCCGGTACTGCAAAAAAAAAAAAAAAAAAAAAGAGTGAAATCCTCAAAACTAAACTTCACAGTGTATGAGGATGAAAGCTACAAGACTAGCAGCTGAAATTATTGGAAAGAGTTAACATTCTGAAGACCAAATACATAAAGGAGAAGCCAGGGGCCCATTTAACTGTATAGGATTTCCCCACTGCCCTCCCCCAGGATTAGTAAAGACATCTCAAAAATAAAGGTATGTGTAACTGCAGGGGAGTTCGTGTTGGTATATGAACTGCAACTTCGTATTTCCTGAAGTTTGTGTGGTCAAATTCGCAAATGGAACATTTCATTACTGCAGGTTTTGCACAAAACTTTACAAAACAAACCTGCCTTAGGTTAAAGCAGAAATGAAATCAATCCTTTTCTGGCCACATCAGGAATGATTTCCGTATCTTTCCTGTCACAGAAGCCTCCTATTTTTATTTAGGTATTTGGCTCTTTCAACACACACCATGGGTAGAAGGGGCATTCTAGCCCAAAGGGCAAAAGCAGAATGCAAAATGATCAAATAATTACCCAGTTACCACATATCACAATTTTCTAGCATAATTTTGAATAACAGAGAATGCCACATATTATCAAAATAGTTTTTTATTCTACTCTTTGGCACATAATATTTATACTTTTTTTTAGGTACAATGAGCTGTTTTTTTGTTTTTGTTTGTTTTTGTTTTTGTTTTTTTGCAGTACTGGGGATTGAACCCAGGGGCATTCTACCTCCGAGCTACACCCTCAGCCCTATTTTTTATTCTTTATTTTGAAACAGGGTCTTGCTAAGTTGCAGAGGGCCGGCCTCACTAAGTAGCTGAGGCTGGCTGTGAACCCGGATCCTCCTGTCTCAGCCTCCCACAAGCGTGCGCCACCACGCCCGGCCAATGAGCTGTTTTGACTCATGTAAACATTAGGTAATCATCAAATCAGAGTAATTAGCATATCTACCACCTTAAACTTTTATCATTTCTTTATGCTGAGGACATGCAAAATTCCCTCTTCTAACTATGTGAAAATATCCAATGCATTACTGTTTGCTATATTCACCCAGAATACTTATTTTTAAAATGTCCTGTACTTTCCCTCCTTCTGTATTTTTTAACTGTCCCAGTATTAACATCCTTCCCCTAAGAAGCCTCACCTAGTGGTTTCAGAAAAATGAATTCAATTTGAGTTATAGACTGTGTGCTCCACAACACGCAAGACCCTTTTCCTGTGGCTCTTGTGCTTCTCCTGGGCATGAAAACAGCCAGAACTACAGCAACAGCTGGGGATCATTAAATGGACAGAAATAGCTTAGGAGACTCCAACAGTGTGTGAGTGGGGGGAGGAGAGGCTGAGTATCAGATTAAAAAAAATCAAAAGGGCAACAGGAAAGTGTGTGTGTGGGAGGGAGCTAAGGAGTATATCACACCTAAATTTCCTTTGCACAGCTAAGGAGGAGCACAGAGCACATGGAAGGCCTGGTGACTGCAGCCTAACTTGCCTAGCCCCCACCTAATTCTCAGATGGAAAATTTAGTCAAACTCACCAAAGTGAGTCTGAGCAAAGACAGACAGGGTGGAAGGGGAAGGGAGCTGTGGAATCCCAAAGGCTAACTAACCTCAGGTCATCCCCAGTCTGGAGGAATCACTCAGAGCACTGAGTTGGCTCTGGGGCGGTATTGGCAGCAAAAAGCATCTCCAAGATGGAATAGGAGCAAGGGCTGTGAGAATATATGCCAACCCCTAAGTGGACCCAGAGACCAGCCCAATCCCAAGGTATCCCTTCAACTGGGGAGAACCAAATGCTACATGAAATGCAGGCTCTTGGGGCCATTCTTGCCAGGGCACAGCCATGCCTCCCCAACACTAGCTTTTGAACCTGGCAGGCCTCCGAAGGTCGGTGCAGCAATGTGCCATCTGCCTGGCCCACTGCCCGAGTGTATTCAGCAAATACCCGAATGCCCTAGAGGAGCTTTATTCAGATCACCCCAAGGGACTGGACTTGCATATCCTGATCTATGCCTGTAAGTCTGATTAATCCCAGGATCTCGGGGTACTTTCTTCATCCCCAAACTTGCTAGACTATCTATTCAATATCATCAAGGCTTCTCCCACCACGGTATTTCTTTATAACTAATCTTACAGGACTACAGTTTCAGATGGTTCCCCACCTGCAAGCCTGAACAGGAAATGATTCTTGCAGATATCATGACTGCAACTCTCTTTGGCAAGAGTGTTTTGTAACTGTGAAGTTGCATGAACTTCAGCTGAACATTTTATTTGATGAATCTAATGATTTACTGGAGAAAGCTCCACAGGTCCATGGCTGCTCTCAACAAAAAGCAACCACCACACTACTCTCTTCTAGGATAGCTTGCTTCTTTTCTAACCACAAATTTGGCAGGAAAATATGTCCATGTATATTTCTAAACTATACCAATTCTAATTAACTATATTTGAACCAGTTTTCTATTATGAGCCCAAATACCTTATTGGATGATTCTGAGTATTTGAGGTTAGTGTTAAGAAAGATAAAGGATATACAAAAATAAATCCACTACACCAAAGACATACAGTACATTTTGAGGCTGAAGGGCAGGGCATATGTTAACCAAACTACTGTGACTATAATCACTTCTTAAGGTAGGCAGCCTGGTTGGGTATAACTGTATCATTTTATCTCTCATCAACTTTTCAGAGTGTAACCTTTATCTAAAATTTAAAAGTTAATGTCAGAGTCAGGCATGGTGGTGCATGCCTATAATCCCAGTACTTGGGAGGCTAAAACAGGAGAATCGCAGGTGGGCCAGCCTCAGCAACTTAGTGAGGCTCTTTGAAACTTAATGAGACACTATTTCCAAATAAAAAATAGGACTGGGGTTGTAGCTCCAAGGTAGAATGCCTCTGGGTTCCATCCACAGTACCACAAAAACAAAACCAAAGTTAATGTCGTAAAAATGTATAATTAATCATGTACTATGTGCATGCTTTGGCACTAGGTACAAGACAAGGATTGAGCAAGAAAATAACACTACACATTGATATAATACTTCACAAAGCTACTTTCACACATCTGATCTCATTTGACCGTATGAGTTAGGAAAGCAAACATTACACCCACTATACAATAAAAGGAACTGGTTTGCCAAGCGTAGAGCAACTTGATCAAGCTTGCCATTGGCAAGATCGAACCAAGACTTCGGGTTCTTGACTATCTGCTCAGTGCTAGGACACTACCTGCATGCCATGAAAAGGTTTCTGCCCTCAAGGAATTCATCTCTGACACCCAATGCCTGGGTGAGTGCTCCTCAGATATAACAATAAGAATTTCACTTATCTCCTGGCCCAACATCATATTCTAAATCTAACTCAAGATAAAGAAAAAATATTTATTTTATCACTGACAATCAGCAGATGTAAGCTCCTTCTAAGGACTAGAATTATTCATATGAAATTGAATAAAACTGAATTGGGACATAGAGTACTCAAAATCAGTCACTTTGGCTGGGTATGGTAGCACATACCTGTAATCCCAGTACTTGGGAGGCTGACACAGGAGAATTGCAGGTTCAAGGTCAGCCTCAGCAACTTAGCAAGACCCTGTTTCAAAATTAAAAAAAAAAAAACATTTTTTTTAAGGGGCTAAAATAAATCTGTCACTTTGGGATAAACACATTTTGCTTATGGACATGATACTGCCCTCTAGTGCCAGGAAGCACAGTAATCATCAGGAATCTCCGTACACTAACAGCTAATCTACTTATCATATATATTATATCTTTACGTGTGTGAGACTATCACACACATAAAGAAAAAAAATAAAAAGTACAAAAGCCGTTCAAGGAATTTATAAATATAGTGGAGAAGAAACTTAAACAAAACTATAATCAGAGTGTTATAAGTGCTTTAAGAGTTTGCAGAGGCTGGGCATGGTGGCGCATGCTTGTAATCCCAGTACTTGGGAGGCTGAGACAGGAGGATCGCAGGTTCACGGCCAGTCTCAGATACTTAGTGAGGCCTTCCGCAACTTATTGAGACCCTGTTTCAAAATAAAAAAATGAAATAGGGCTGGGGGTAGAGCTCAGAGGTAGAATGTACCTGGATTCAATCCCCAGTACTGCAAAAAAAAAAAAAAAGTTTGCAGATAATAAATTACCAGAGTACAAAAGGATTAGGTAGGCTTCACAGCAGCACATGAACTATCTTTTTAAAATTTTTCCTTGTGGTTCTGGGGATTGAACCCAGGGCCAATCTTTGAAGCACTTCATAAAGCGGAGATGAATAGCAAGAGCCAAGGCCTGAAGGTGAGAAATACTATAAGATTAAGAACATAGCCAACACTCTCCAATTTAGCTGGAACATTAGGTTAGTGAAGGGGAGTAATAAAAGGAAGTCTGGGTAAAGTCAGACTGTGAAGGATTTAGAATTGGACTATTCAATAAGGCAGACACTAGCCACATTTGCTATTTAAATTTAATTAAAATCAAGTAAAATTAAAAGTTCAGTTTCTCAGTTGTGCCAGCCACATCTGGCTAGCTGCTACCATACTGGACAGTACTAATACAGTATTGGGCAGTGTTATACCAGAAGGTGGTACAAAACTTCAGTCTTTCAAAATTGCTCACTCATCCTGTATAAATAATAAGGCAAATCTGATTCTTGCCAAAGTCCATTAAAAAAGTAAATAAGGCGGGTATGGTGGTGCACGCTTATAATCCCAGTACTTGGGAGGCTGAGACAGGAGGATTGCAGGTTCACAGCCAGCCTCAGCTACTTAGTGAGGCCTTCTGTAACTTAGTGAGACAATGTTTCAAAATAAAGAATTAAAAAAAAATAGGGCTGGGGGTGTAGCTCAGAGGTAGAATGCCCCTGGGTTCAATCCCCAGTACTGCAAAAAAAAAAAAAAAAGAAAAAAGGTAAATAAGGACTGGGATGTAGCTCAATGGTAGAGTGTCTGCCTAGCATGCATAAGACCCTGGGTTCAATTCCTAGTACCAAGGAGAGAGAGAGAGAGAGAGGAAAGAAAACTATGGAAGAAATAAAATATTGTTATTATCTATTAATAATAAAGCACAAGTCTAAAGAATTATTTTCACTGGGTATCTCTGAGTATTTCAAGGAAGAATTATCTTTATCCCTCAAACACCTGCTTTAGCCCAAATGAAGTAATATCATATATCCTTTACACTTTTACCACCTAAGGCACAATCCATTTTTGGTGCAGCATATAAAATAACAGTGATTTTTAAAAAATAATGTGTGTATTTATTTTATAGAAAGTCTAATTTGAGTCTTTTCAAGATCCAGTAAACATACAGAATTCTAAAAACAAGATTCTAGGCACACTATAAAAATTTAAAGTCAATTGCTTAGGGTAATTATTCTGATCCTACTCATGACTAGTTTGCATTTCTATTTCCCACCGGTTTTTTACTTAATGCAAAGATATTCTCTCTTTTTGTCAAAAATATTCTTAATGAGCAGACTGAGAATCTGAAACATTACAACTCTCTGGATTATAAAAAGTCAAAGGTAGCAGCCTAATGATTTAAGTCCTGAGCCATTCTGCCTCTCCAATAATCTTCCCTCTAATGGTACCATGGGGTTTATTTCACATTAGTTCCGAACTCTTCTATATATTTAAAGAAAAATCAACAACCAGTTCTTTTTTTTTTTTTTTGCAGTACCGGGGATTGAACCCAGGGGTGTTCTACCTCCGTGCTACACCCCCAGCCCTATTTTTTTATACTTTATTTTGAAACTGGGTCTCACAAAGTTGCGGAGGGCCTCACTAGGTAGAGAGAGAGAGAGAGAGACAGGGGGAGGGAGAGAGAGAGAGACAGAGAGAGAGAGGGACAGAGAGAGAGAGTGCGCGAGCACTGAGGCTGGCAGCGAACCTGGATCCTCCAGTCTCCGCCTCCCAAAGTGCTGGGATTACAAGTGTGCACCACCATGCCCGGCAACAACCAGTTCTTAAAACTATTCTCTTTGCAGACTGGGCACTGGATGACCACTCGTTCTCCTCCTCAGCAGACTCACTCACTGATGACTCCAATGCTCCAGGCCGCCTGTCCCTGTGAGTCAGGACAGCAGGCATTACACCCACTACACAATAAAAGGAACTGGTCAAATGTTAAACAAAGTCCCAAAGAGATCTCAAAGACTTGGAAGTCTCAATTTTAGAAAAGTAGCATTTATGCAATCAATATTATAGACTATATATAAATTACTATAATAGATAATTAGGATTTCCAAGCTAGAAGAAAAATACTGGTAATTCTTTTCCAGTCACATTTTTTTTTTTTTTTTTGCGGTACCGGGGATTGAACACAGGGGCGTTCTACCTCCGCGCTACGCCCCCGGCCTTATTTTTTTATACTTTATTTTGAAACCGGGTCTCACGAAGTTGCGGAGGGCCTCACTAAGTAGAGAGAGAGAGAGAGAGAGAGAGGGAGGGAGGGAGGGAGGGAGGGAGAGAGAGCACTTGTGCGCGAGCTGAGGCTGGGCGGGAACCGGATCCTCCCAAAGTACAAGCGTGCGCCACCACACCCGGCTTTCCAGTCACATTTGACAAAATTTGGATAAAGTCCCTATCCTCTTTTTGTCATAACCCAGAACTCTTCTGAAAGAATTTTCTTCAAATTTAGAACTGAACTTTTCTGTAGAATTCAAATGTGTCCATTCCACTTCCAAAGAATACTTTTTTCACCAGTTTTAGAATATGAAAGAAGGCTATTCACAAATGAAAATTCCTTTAAGATGGATAAAGCTGATGCAAACTGTTCACCCTAACCAAAACTGGGATGCACTACAAGTAAAAAGCCTTCCAGGTGTTATTTTAAATTATGATGGCTTAGCGTTATGAGACCTTAGAGGTTATCTACTCACTTTCAGTATTTAAGAGACAGAAGAAACTGAGGTCATCATCAATAGCTCCCTATTTGCATAGCATCCACGGCCAGAGTATGTTTTATTGATAAAACACTGCATTTTCTTCCCTTCTTCCACAACCTTGGTTTGGCTATGTGAGCTCTACATGGGGGAAGTAAAGGAGTGAGAAAGTGAAACATCCTAATCACTTTCCCATCAGGTCACAAAATGTACCTTAGTACCTTATAGTACTATGCCCAGTTATCTATCTTTTGGGCATTCAATAAGCTTTAATATAAACTCTGGGAAGAAAAAAATTAACCCATCCAAAGTCAAAGCTTGGGTGGCTGCAGAGAAATAGGAAGGGGATAAAGGACAACAGTTAAGTTCAGGAGGAAACAAAAGCATGCAAATCTCAAAGGGATAAATACTCTAACCTTCCCGCAAACTGTGATAAGGGGCCAGGCACATGGCTGAGTAGCTGTCCTTCCCTGGCTTCAGGACGATCCATGAGAGTGGCAGAATCCTGCAGGTGGGTTGGCGAGTTCCGTGCTTCTCCTCCAGCATGCTGGAGATGTGAGGCTCCAGAAGCCAGTGCTGCAAGAGGCCAGTCCTCCTTCTCTCGCTCCTTCAACAGGCCCTTCACTATTTGCTGAAGGTCTGATTAGCATCGCTCTCTAGGTTAAAGTGGGCACTTCATTTCTGCAGTGCAAAGGGCTGCAAGAACAGCTAGATCCCAAGTTTACTTAGGGAGTGGGGCATTAAAAGCAGTGACAGCAGAAGGTCAGAATCATAAGTCTCTTGGCAACACATTTCTTCCTGTCAGCACTGAGCCTTGACACAGACACCTCTCTCCTCTACTCAAATGCCAAAAAGCAGGACCGGGATGATTTCAACGTGTAGAGCTGGAAGAGGAGAGGGTTCCCTCAGAGAAAATGCTCGCAGCAACCAACCAACCTCATTCACCCAAAATAGTAAACAGTTGGTTTCTCTGCTCAGAATCAAAAGGCTTCTGCCAGACAAGCAGTAAGTATCACATGACTAGGTTCCCTCTTCTTTCCTCTGCCTCCCTCCTTTCTTGTGCAAAGTCTGCACCAAAGTAGAATAAGGAGCTAAACCACAACACTATTCTATTTTAGTTAATATTTGTATTTTAAATGCTTATATACAAAAGATACCAAATTGGGGGCGGGGTCAGGAAGAACTGGCTTTGAAAAAATTCGTATCACAGCACTGAAATGGAACCCACAAACATGGTTAACAGGCAAATGTGCTCAATGAACAAGTGAATAAACACTTCTTAGCAACTTGAAACACGTTGTTGATAAAATCTCTTAAAGATATAGCTCAGTACATTTTTGTAGCTCCATACATATTTGACCTTTTGATTTCAAAAGAAAATAAAGGCTCCTAAGATGCTGGCTAGAGCCAGAGACAGTGTACTGGAACAACAGTGGCAGCTCATGAAAAAGGTGAGATTCACACCCTTATCTTGTAAACTGTAACTTCACCCTTTGATTTTACTCCTTAGATGTCAGTCTCATCATTCAAATAACTGGGTAGGCAATCAGGACAGCTACACTAACAGACTGCACTGAAATCTAGCTGATTATAGAAACAGCTGCCACCATGACCCTCACTGGCAATGCCACCTAAGGGGAGAGGCCAGATAATAAGGCTGGCAGCACAGCCAGAGCCAGACGTGCCCCCATATTCTTCTCCCTACAAGGTTCCTTAGCACTTGAAAGCTGAGCAGAGCGTGCAGTGTGGAAGCATGGAAGTAGAAACCTCTACTCTGAGTAATTTGTTCTAGTGGGAAACTAGGTGAACATTAAGAATCAAATATGCCTAGCTTGTGCGAGACCCTGGGTTCAATCCCCATAACTGCAAAATAAACAAATAATCAAATGTGTCACCATCATCTGCTATGGCCCCTCTTCAAGGGCCAACCATGGGGCTCTGAGAGTAGAACTGTTCTTCTTCATCTACCACCTACTCTATAAATTACTAAGTATTTGTAAAGTAGAAAGAAAAGAAAAGAAAACTTACATCAGAAGCCCTTAGTTTAAGCAACACCTTTTTCCAATAAGAACATGTGAAGACCATTGTTGGGCTTGTGTCAGAATACAAATACTACCAATAAACATCTGGTGTTGAGGGTAAGGAGCAAACGGTACTTTGAGACATTACTCTGTGTGTGTGTGGGGGGGTGCAAAATGATAATGCTCCTTTGGAAGCCAGTTTGCAAGTTCTTACAAAGTTAAACTTACCATACAAGCCAGTAGTCTCATTCCTGAGTACTTATCTAAGGAAAATAAAAACATGTCCACATAAGAGCTATACATGAATATTCATAGCAGCTTTATTTGTAACTGCCTAATCCTAGAAACAACAAAAATGTCCTTTGACTTGTGTATGGAATAAAAAATTATGATATGTCCATACATGGAACTACTACTTTAGCAATTTAAAAAATCCCACCTATTTGCTACAGGCAACAACAATGGTGAACATCAAAAGCATTATGCTAAGTCAAAGAGGCCAGACACAAAAGTCTACGTACTATATGATGCAGTTATATGAAGTTCAGAGCAAAGAAAAACTACAGGGGCAGGAATCAGATCTGTGGTTGTCAGGGGGTGGGAATGGGGAAGGAGACCGTCTCCCAGAGGCATGATACAACTTTAACGTTGATAGAAACATTCTATGTAGCTGGGTGAGTTGGCGCACGCTTGTAATCCCAGTACTTGGGAGGCTGAGACAGGAGGATCACAGGTTTGAGGCCAGTCTCAGCTACTTAGTGAGACCCTCCAAAACTTAGTGAGACCCTGTTTCAAAATAAAAAGAATAAAATAGGGCTGGGGGTGTAGCTCGGAGGTAGAGTGCCCCTGGGTTCAATCCCCAGTACTCCGCCACACACAGAAATATTCTATGTATCTTTTCGTGTGTGTGTGTGTGTGTGTGTGTGTTACTAGCGATTGAACCCAGGGGCTCTCTACCACTGAGCTACATCCCCAGCCCTTTTGATTTTTTTTTTTTTTCGGTACTGGGGATTGAACGCAGAGGCGTTCTACCTCCGTGCTACACCCCCGGCCCTATTTTTTATGCTTTATTTTGAAACCGTGTCTCACGAGGTTGCGGAGGGCCTCACTAAGGAAAGAGAGACAGACAGACAGAGAGCGAGAGCTGAGGCTGGCCGCGAACCCGGATCCTCCGGTCTCTGCCTCCCAAAGTACTGGGATTACAAGCGTGCGCCACCACGCCCGGCCCTTTTGATTTTTTGAGACAGGGTTTCACTGTTGCCCAGGCCAGCCTTGAACTTGCCATTCTCCCGCCTCAGCCTCCAGAGTGGCTATGTATCTTGACTGTGGTGCTGGTTTTAGCAAAATTCACTGAAGTGTACCTCTAAAAAGCATGCTCATTACTGCATATAAACTGACCTCAATTTTTTATTTATTAATTTTTTTGCACTACTGGGGAATGAACCCAGGGGCATTCTACCTCTGAGCTACGACCCCAGCTCTATTTTTTATTCTTTATTTGGAAACAGGGTCTCATTAAATTGTGGAGGGCCTCACTAAGTAGCTGAGGCCGACCACAAACCTGGATCCTCTGGTCTCAGTCTCCCAAGTACTGGGATTATAAGCATGCGCCACCATGCCTGGCTGACCTCAAATTTTGAAAAAAGCAAATTAAAAATATTATCTATCAGAATGAAACAGTAGTTAAGAATATATGCTCTGGAGCCAGATTGCCTGCCTTTAAATGTTGATTCTACTAATTGCGACCTTGAGAAATATGCCTCCATTTCCTCTGTGCCTCCATTTCCTCATCCCTAAAGTGGGGATAACAGTATTCACCTCATAGGGTCACTGTAATCAATGAATTAATATGAGTGAAGCACTAGGACACTGTCTATACTATGAGCATTCAATAAATTTGAGCAGGTGTCTTAACACAATTATGTAACACATATATATGCATGTCTGCTATGCTCAGAGAACAGAGTGGAAGGATGGTCTCCATCTGTATGGTGGGAAGAGAAAGATTTTATTTTCTCTTTCTCCATTTTTGTTTATCTGTATCTTTTAAATTTTCTACATGAAACAAGTGTTGCCTTTGTAATAAGCAAAAAAATTTTTTTTCTCAAAAAAATAAATCAAAGAAAGGACACTGGGCTGAGAATGATGAGTGCTGGTTTTCAGCTGTGCTGCAAATCATTTAGTTAGCTGTATGACCTCAGGGGATCACCTTCATCTCCAAAAAGAAGTAGCTTGAGTGGATAAGGTATCCCCATCTCTAAAATGGAATGTTCTCTAAGACTTATGGTGGGACTAGGCAAGCTATTAATTTTAATTTTTATTTTGTTATTTACTGTCTGCCTATCAAATGCCACATGCCGTGGACACAGACGGAGTTTACAGTAAAAACTGCTCAAAGAAACAGGTAGACTCGCACCCGCTGATCAGGGATCTGTTTTCGGGCAGAGCGGGGTCTCGCCGGTTGGGACGAGTCAGAGAAGGTCTCCAGAAGACACTTGAGCTGAGAGCAGAATGGTTAAAAAGAAAGAAAAGTCAAACCAAAAAGACAGGAAGGGCATTCCAACCAAAGGAACACAAATGCACAAAAGCAAAAGGGATGAGAATAATTACTCGGGGAATCGAGAAGAGCGAAAGAGAAACAGAGAAAGGTCATTTTGCCAGCAGTGTGGAGAGGAGGAGGAACATGACCAGGGAGGGAGCACTCAGGGAGGGGTGCTTTTTTCTTCTCTAAAAGGTTAGGTATGCCACAAAATCGATAAATATTAGTTTAGATAAATATTAGTTTAGGATAAATATTAGTTTAGGATGTACTTTACTATGTTTACAAACACAGCATATACTTAAAAAATTTTACAAACAAAAATGCCAGCACACTTCTATTTTCCCCAGTTAATCGTACACACTTGTTCACTCAATAAATATTTACTGAGTGTGTGTTATACCTATGGTAGGTGCTGGGGGCGGGCACAGGCAGTAAACAAATGAACATCCAGAGCAACCAAGACAACCAGATCACTTTTCATCGTAGTCTACCCAAGACCTATGCAGACCAGCCACTCCTCAGAGCAGGACAGAGGCAGTATGAGCTTGCAGCTGAGCATCAGCACGTGAATCAGAGGGCCCGGCGCTCACATTATGGCTCTGATCACCTACTACCAGCTTGGCTCTGAATAAGTCGTTTAACCTTTCTGAACCATCATTTTCACACCTGGAAATGGGGATGACATCACCAAATTCACTGGATTTTAGCAAAAATTTAATGAGACAATCAATAATAAATAAGTCAACTATGCACAAAATGCTCAGCAAATTGACCCTTTTGCTTTACTATTTAATTTTCCACCTTTAAGACAACCCATGATCTCCCATTACATAGACAAAAATATTCACACGATAGGAAAGGGGGGGAGCAAGGCATAAAAAAAAATCTGTTTAACATTACCAAATTCATATTTTAGTGAATCCACAATCATTTTCTTGTAAAGATATCATGCTTGAGCCGGGAAGGGTGGTGTATGCCTGTAATCCCAGTACTTGGGAGGCTGAAACAGGAGGATCACAAGTTCAAAGACAGTCTCAGCAAGTAGTGGGACTTTCAGCAACCTAGCAAGACCCTGTCCAAATAAAAAATAAAATGTCTGAGGGTGTAGCTCAGAGATAGAATGCCCCTGGGTTCAACCCCCAGCACCACCAAAAAAAAAAAAATATCATGCTTGGAACTTACATTCCTTTAGAAGTTCTTAAACCATTAATGTCTGCCTACATTACATGACCTAATAAATTAAATAAAAACCATCACCCAAAATAGGGAGCCAGTCACAATCTCTCCCAGGATTCCTTGCTGATTCTCTGATTAATACTGAGTCATTTAAAGAGCAGAAGCAACACAGAGTACTGACAAGTAGTCTGAACACAAAATTGCAGGGTGGAGTTGCCAGAGCTACTATGGACCAACAATATACTGCAAGTAGAACTTTCTCATATAGAAAACCAAGATGAAAGGGGAGTTTTGTAATGGGCTGTCCCCTTTGAATAATCATGTCTTCAGGGAGAAAAAGGGCATATCACTTAGTAATGTTTTTCAAGCAAAAATTTTTTGAAAATTTAAAGTGTTCCCCTCCTGTAATTGCATACCCCAAAGTGATTTAACTCTTTCTAAGCCAAGAAAAGAAAAAAAATATTTTTTACAATACTAGTACATGCTAGGCAAACACTCTGCCACTGAGCTACATCCTCAACCCTAATTTTTTGAGATAGGGTCTAGCTAAGTTGCTCAGGCTAGCCTCAAACTTACAATTCTCCTGCCTCAGCCTCCCAAGTAACTATGATTACAGGTGTATGGTACATGCTAAAACACACAGCAAAAACAGTTCTTTCTTACAAATGGCTTTGAAATATCTTCTCTGTGGCCCCAGACATTAAAGGCTGCTATGGTTTGTGTCCCCCCCCCCCCGCCAAAAAAAATCTCATGTACGAGAAGCTTGGCCTCCAGTGTGGGGGTGTAGAAATGGCAGAACCTTTAAGAGGTGGGACCTAGTATAAACTGGTTAGGTCTTTGGGGGTGGGGACTTCCCTGGAAAGGGATTATTGTAGTTCTTGTGGGACCCTAGTTAGCTCCCATGAGAATAGACTGTTGTAAAAAGAGTGAGCCTGGCTCCTAAATTCCTCTGGCTTGCTGTCTTTCCATGTGATCTTCCACTTTTGCACATGTTCCTGCCATGATGCCGTTGCCATGTTGTGATGTAGCCAGAAGGCCCCCCATAGAACCAAGTAGCAACCAGTGCCATGCTCTTGGATCTCCAGAACTGTGAGCTACATAAACCTCTTTTCTTTACAAATTAGCCAGCCTCAAGCATTTTGAAACAGCAACAGAAAACAGACTAACACAAGAGCCAAGATGATTTTACTTAAACTTTCCCCCATAAATTCCCCTTTGGTTTTTTTTTTTTTTTTTTTTTTT
>PVJS01049795.1:0-14544 GCA_004027185.1 Glis glis | reverse complement strand
ACACACACACACACACACACACACACACACTAAATATTTAGGAGATATGTTTAACCAGATGGAAACATTACCAATGTATTGAAGCATCCCATGGTACCCCGTTAATATGTTTTACTATTTTATAAATTATTACTCCAGTTTTGTTTTCACGCATTTGTTTAAAAATGAATGGATTAGAAATAAATAATAAAAAAGGAGCCCAGTACTAACTGTATTGAATGCCTGAGCACAAGCGGGAAGGCACAGCTAGTTCAGCAGGGGGACGGCACTCACCACTCAGTGTGCTCCGAGCTGACTGGTTGGCATCTGCGGATCCGTTGGCGTGGACTGGGATGTCTGGGATCGCCTCCAGTAGAGACTGCCAAGCGAGAGGAACAAACATTTTACCACAAATACAGCCTGCCCTTCATTTCAATACTCTGCAGCACACAAGAGCACTACACTCACACACACACACACACACACACACACACACACACACACACACACTTCTGGATTTCATAAATGGCCTGCATTGATTTTCTTTGTTGCTGTGTTTGGCTTAGATATGTGCGGCTCAAAAGGGAGCGTGTCAAGGTCAGTATAACTCTGCCTTCTTAGTTCTTAAATGTTTGCTGTTTAGCCTTTGCTAAGCTGTAGAAATTATAATGCTTAAGGTCATGTAAGTTGAGAATTAGAATATGACTTACTAATCTTGGTGCATTCTGTCTTAATTGTATCAATTATATCAAAATTAACACTAATTCCCTCATTGCAAAATACAGAGTGACACTAACAAAAAAAAAATAGGGTATCCTGGTGTATTTTGTCTTAATTGTATCAATTATATCAATATTAACATTAATTCCCTCATTGCAAAATACAGAGTGACACTAACAAAAAAATAGGGTATCCTGGTGTATTTTGTCTTAATTGTATCAATTATATCCATATTAACATTAATACCCTCATTGCAAAATACAGAGTGACAATAACTAACCAAAAAATAAGTATCTTTTCTAATTCAGTTTCCCTTTTTAATTAACTTGGTACTTTTTTCATTGAAATCCTGCCAAGGTGTTGAAGTCCCATGTGATATTATCAGGAGATGAGGATCCCTTTTTCCAGAGTCTTGCACCGTGAGCTACTGCTCAGATCTAGATGGATACCAGAACAAATTCATACAGAAATCTTACCCAGAATTTTACACGCAAATCCTATAAATTTTAATGTGGGAATTATCTGTGAAGATGTGTGACGATGAAAATCTGCTATTCCATCAGGAATCTTTTATACGCTACTCACATATAAAATCTGTTCCTTTTTCCCCCAGAGCCCGATGTTTTTTCTGTTAGTTTTGTATTTATTTAGCGATAATGGAACACCTGCTTCGTGAACGATCCTTTATCATGTGCTACAAATTGCACAAGGGAGTCTCAAATTCTGGGCCTCACATTTTCCTTTTATTCCCATTTTATTACAAAGGAGATGATACACTTTTAATTGTGTAAACAGCATGTGAATAGATGGCCAATCATTGTAATGCAGATGCCCGAATACTGCAACCAGTGGGAGAAAAGACTCAAGGCCCATGTGTTAAAGGTGTGGTCCTCCGCTTGGTGCTACTGGGAGGTGGAGACTTTAAGAGGAGGGGCCTATGTGAGGTCCCTGGGGCCTCCCATGAGGGGACACTGGGACATTGGCCCATCATCTTCCTCTTCCCCAAAGCAATGGGACCAAGTATCCATGGACTGAAATCTCTAAAACTGTGAGCCAAAATAAACCTTTCCTCTTTAGAAGTAGATTAGTTCAGGGTTTTGGGACAGTAACAGAGAGCTGACTAAGACATCTACATAGTAAGACCCTTAAAAAGATGTGGACAACTCTTCGGTGGTTTCCCAAAGGTTTCCAACAAAGGAATGCTTTGTCAGCTTTTAAAATAAGTCCCCATTGGGAAAGAAGACTTTTCTGTAAATTGAAAGGCTTAATTTATTTAGAATTTGAAACTTGAAGACTTGTGATACTTAAACTTGCTGAATGTTGGTTTCTTAATCTGTGAAGTAGAGGAGTGTCCATCTTCTCTGTTGCTTTAATTGGCCAATAGCCAGTCTATTGAGTGCCTGCTCTTTGTAATAGAAATCACTGTGGGACAGAAGTTTGGGTCATAATCCCCACTCTTCAGCTACTTGTTACAAGGAGAACAGAATAACATGTATGGAACAGTATTAAAAGACGAGTAAGCCACTGTTAAGAGCTTATTTTTCCTTTTTTAGTATTGGAGATTGAACCCAGGGGCATTCTACCTCTGAGCTACACTCGTAGTCCTTTTTATTTTTCATTTTGAAACAGGATCTTGCTAAGTTGCTGAGGGTATTGCTGAGGCTGGCCTTGAACTTGTGATCTTCGTGTCTCAGCCTCCCAGGTACTGGGATTGTAGGCATGTGCCACCATGCCTGGCTCAGAGATTATTTCTATAATACAAACTGTCAGTATTTGGAGAGGGAGGAGGAGCATCCCAGAGAGTTCTTACGGATGAGGTGACTGAACTTCAGCTGGGACTCTAGGGACAATGCAAAGGACTTACAAAGGCTGAGGAGACAGACAAAAGCATCCAGGCCAGACATGGAGAAGTGTCAGCAGAGGCTTCCGGGGAGGATGTATCTAAATACGTCCACACACTGCTCACAGAGAGCTGGGTGCTCCAGGAGTTGAGTCATGGTATTGGAAAAATAGAAGAAAGGGGGTGGCAGCCAGGGAGAGGCACTGAGACTTAGAATCATAAGGGCCAAAACCAAAAAGAACAAAACAAAGGTGTGTTTCCAGCACAGGAACCATACGTGCAAATGAAGAAGGAGCAGCCTGACCTCAAGTGGCCCTTGAGTTGTGACGTAAGCTGAGTGGGAAGGCCGGATGCGTGGCATATACATGCTTGTCCCTTGGGGGCCACAGGACTGTTCCAGGATCCCTGCAGATACCCCAAATCATGGATACTCAAGTCCCTTCTACAAAATCATGTAGTATTTACACATAACCTATAACACATCCTTCTGAGTACTTTAAATCATCTCTAGATTTGTTATAATACCAAATACAGTGTAAGTGCTATGGAAATACTTGTTACACTGTATTCCTTAAGGAATAATGAAAAGGGAAAATGTCCATACATGTTTAGTACAAATGCAATTTTAAATAATATTTAATCTGCAGTTGATTGAATCTGCAGTTTTATATATATCATTTGATATAATTCGACCTCCATTCCAGATTAAAGTGATTATAAAGCCTATAAATCTAGAACCAATTTTTTTACTTAGTGATGAAACATTAGAAGAAAAGTTCTCATGAAAAAAATATTGTTTTTGGTGGTACTAGCGATTGAACTCAGGGGTGTTCTACCATTGAGCTATCTCCCCAGAACTTTTTAATTTTTTATATTCAAACAGGGTCTCACTAAATTGCCTAGGCTAGCCTCGAACTGGTGATCCTCCTGCCCCAGCCTCCCAGAGTACCTTGGATTACAGGCATGTGCCAACATGCCCAGCCCTAACAAAAAGGGTTTAAAGGGTAGGCATGGCTTTTTTCTAAGTTCATCTGGACAAAAAAAAAAAAAAAAATTCTAAGAAGAGAAAAAAAAACTTTGATGCACATTTTGACAAAAGTAGCTTTACCTTAACAGACTTCAAAATCACACCACAGCAACAGACTCCTATCAATGTGGAGATTTTACTTGTCACAAAGGTGGCATTTGAAACATGTAAAAAAGATCAAAAATTGAAAAATATGTACTGGTCAAGTCAGGGCTATTCTTTTGAAAAAGATAAAATTAGGTTACCTACTTTATACTGTACCATGATATAAATTGCAACAGAGAAAGTTGTTGCAGCCGTTTCAAGTCCTGAGCGACAGTAAGGTGTCCCTGGGAGAGCATCCTGACAGGACAGATACCTTCACAGGGGTCACAGCCAAGACCCCCAAAGCCCTTAACACTACTTCACTGAATTACTGGCAATCTCACCACCCAAAATGGAATTGCCTCATGGTAAGAATTGCTAGAGTCCGAGATTGGTGCCAATGACTATTTTTTAGGCCTAATACTGCTTTATTTTATGTCATTATTGGCACCTAATTTGTTTTCAGAAAAATACGACGGCAGCAAAAATGAAATCTGAGTGATTAATTTACCCTGGATGGCTGTATCGACACCTGCCATGAGAGATCATTTTCTTTCTCTTATACTCTCAAACTTCCAAGCATCCTACTTGTAGACAATGTGCTCTCAATAACGATTTGTTGAATGAATGAATGAATGAATAAATGAGTGATCGAATGAACCAGTGATCATCAGTCTTATTAGAAAACATCAGTCTTATTAGAAATAAAAATTGGGGTCATGGAACTACTATGGAAAAACTTAAAAAGTAAGTCATGTCTATTATCCTCTTCTTCAGCAACCCAATCATGCCACCACCCTACTTCAAGTCTTGTTTGGTGTATAGGTGGGAACCACATGCAGACCTTCATTGCTGGCTTTTAGAAGATACTGGGGGTGTTAAAGCCAGCTACAGGTGCAGATGGGAGGGCCCACTGTGTCAGAGCCTTCATGGTAACTACAGAGTGCTGGAAACCATTGCAGATTTTAAGCAAGACTTGCATTTTAGATGGGTGACTCTGCAGCTGTGGGAAGAATGGGTTGGAGGAGTATCAAGCTAACATTGGGGAAATCACGTGGGGGCTACTTCAGCAATACAGAAGGAAGACAATGAGTTTCTGTACTAAAGAAGTCCTTCTAAGAAAGGAGGGGAGTGAGCTGGGTGTGGAGGTACATGCCTGTAATTCCAGTACTTGGGAGGCTGAGACAGCAGGATCACAGGTTTGAGGTCAGCCTTAGCAAATTAGCAAGGCCCTCTGCAACTTAGTGAGATCCTGTTTCAAAATTTAAAAAAATACAATAGGGCGGGGGGTACAGCTCAGATGTAGAATGCCTCTGGCTTCAATCCTCAATACCCCCCACACATACACATGAAGGAAGGAAAAGGGGTAGAAGTATTCTACAACAACCATTTACATGCTAAAATTTACATGAGATGGGGATGAAGAATTGAGAAGGCAGAGTTGAGGTTGAGGGATGATTCTTGGGCATACGGGTACCACCAGCTGAGACAGGAAAAAAAAAAGGATCCTGGCTGCTGGGTATGGTGGTACATGCCTGTAATCCTAGTACTTGGGAGACTGAGATGGGAGGATCGCAGGTTCAAGGACAGCCTCAGCAACATAGTGAGACCAAGACTCTGAAAAACCTAGTCAGATCCCCAAAATAAAAAGGGTTGGGGATATAGCTTGGAGGTAGAAGGCCGCGAGTTCAATCCCCAGTACCAAACAAACAAACAAACAAACAAGCATAAAGGATCCTGGGCAAGGGCTTATATCAGAAGTTTTTAGTTACAGGATATAGTACAATTGTGCAAGCTGTATTGCAGGAAACTACTTATTCCAAAAGTTATCAGAATTTGTGAATGACTTTTGCTTCATTAATAAGAAGGGTGTATTTGAGATGATCTCTAAAATAGAGATATCCTCACGCATTTTCATTCCAATGCATAGTCTTTCATGGGAAAATAAAATCTAGAATTCCAGCCAGTGGGACATCCCTGGGCAGGCTGGGTATCCTTCAGTCTAGCTATGCCATCACTTATAGGGTTATTGACAAGTTACTAACTGGTAAAAGTCATTCACATCATTACTCAACAAAATAACTCCATAACCAAAACCCTAAAAACACAACAGAAGGTCAAACTTCTGTGGGGTTAATAGCATTAGTTTCCTATGGGGTTAATGACATTAGTTTCCTATGGGGTTAATGGCATTAGTTCCCTGAACAGTGGATTTCTGGGAGTGTGCTGTGCACGTGAATGTCAGCTGTCCTGTTTCGCACAATGGGCAATGATGAGAAACTAGTGCCCCATAGGAACACTAGCGCGTGGCATCTCCACCTGAGTGCCAATGGCACTAACTGCCTCCTCGTGTCGACCTGCCATCAAAGAACCCCGTGGCCTCATCTCACAGGGTCTTTGACTGTCTTCTGGGGGAGGCCCATCATGTCTTCTGCTAGAGCTCAGGCTCAGAGACACCAACCCTGCACAGGGATTCTCCATGGGAGCAAGAAGAGAGAGAATGACAAGAACTTTCGACAAAGTACACCTTCCATTACACAAGGCCAAGTAAGGGAGAGAGCGTGCCTGAGTGAGTCCTGAGAACTAAGGCTGGGGACACAGGCAGTGGTGGAGAGCTTTCTAGTACATGCTGTGGATAAAGGGACTCCTGGGTTAAGATGGCAACGTTAAGCCAGGTCATCAAGCCTCTACCATTTTTTTTTTTTATCTGAACTAAGCCAAGAGGACCAAAGTTAATGAATTCTTCCATCCTCGATAGGTCTAAAGAACACCCTTTGATTTCTGGGCAGTGCTGCTAATTCTTGGAGTCCCTTTCATTTATTCATTCCAAGTTTCGAGTCTCCTTCCTCCTAACTGTTACAAGGTTGGGGGTCTGCCAGTAGCTGCAGTTTCTTTGCAATCCCCGTGCAAGTTTTGTTTGTTAATCTGTCTTGAAGGAAAGGCTTCTTCTTGCCTTCCTGTACTAAACACCTTCCCCTGCCTTTGTGCTGCCATGAGAGGACTTACCACGGAGCTGCTCCGGGGATCTGCGAAACTCCCGTCTTCATCCTGGGACCCACTGGACAGCGTAGTACTGCTGAGAGAAGCAGCGTCTGGCTAAATGGAGAAACAGAAGTACCACTCTTACTCAGGCAAGCGCTTTCCCTCGTGTCTGTGTAGCCCACTATGTCTGCGGATGGAGACGTGTGGCCCTGTCTGGATCTCTGGCTGCCAGCCACGGACACCTGCATGCAGCCACTAATGCAGGCTGGCCGTGAGCCACCTACGGGCTAGGCCCTCGGGCAGACACTGACCTGGGTGCCTGCCACAAATTCAGTGTGCCTTAATACTATCTTGGATTAGTTCCAGAGAGTTAGGTGTTAAGTCAACAGACTTGATATCCAGGCAGCGAACCTGAGATCCTCCTGTCTCAGCCTCCCAAGTACTGAGATTTCAAGGTTGTGCCACCATGCCTGGCTTCAATTCACTTGTCATTTTCTCAATTTTTTATAGCTGGCATGTATTACTTTATAAAATGAGTAAAAAAAAACCTTTTCTTGAAAGAATCAAAACCCAATAACACAGACAAAAAATTTCAATGGAGATGACAAACTAACAATCATCTACCACCCCTCCCACCCCAAGTCCCAAGTGGCGACATATATGTATGTGTGTGTATATATATATATATTCATATACATACACATACATGTGTGTGTGTGCTGGAGACTGAGCCCAGGGGCATTCTACCTCTGAGCTACACTCCCAGCCCTATTTTTTTTAAATTTTGAAACAGGGTCTTATTAAGTTTCTACATGCTGGCCTGGAACCTGCGATCCTCCTGCTTCAGCCTCCCAAGTCCTGGATTCTAGGTGTTTGCCACCATCCCTGGCTTATATGTATTTTTGAAAGAGCAGATGTTTAACAGCACTGGAAACCAGCAAAGAATTCCATAGCAGACAACTGAGAGAAATTTCTAAATGTAAAGCAAATGGGATTGGTTTGGTATAGTATCTACCTACAAGTGGCATAAGAGAAATTCCTAGGGACAGAAGAGGAAAACAAACAACAAAGAACGAACAAAGCACAGGAAAGAGTCACAGGCAAATGATTAAGAAATGTTTTCAAAAACACAAGCCAGGTAGTCCTATTATCCCTTAAATATGTAGAGATAGTCCTTAAACATAATCCTAGAAAAATGTAAAAACTGCAATCGAAATAAAATGGACTAGGTACCTTGGAGGTGGATGGGTTCCTAGCCTGAGCCCAGTGTCTCAGCAAGAAGGGACTCAAGAGGTCTCAACAAAAGACACAGTGGAGAGGACAGAATCAGAAACCAGCCTTACCCAGAAGTGAGGAGCCCAGAGTCCTTCCTTTCGCTCATCAGTCTGCACTGGGGAGAGTGTGTACCAACCTACCCACCCCTCTATGTACTTTAAAGTCAAACACATCCAGCCAGGTGCGGTGGCGCATGCCTGTAATCCCAGTACTTGTGAGGCTGACACAGGAGGATCACAGGTTCAAGGCCAGCCTTAGCAACTTAATGAGACTCTCAGCAATCTAGCAAGATCCTGTAGATTGGAGGTAAAGTGCCTCTGGGTTAAATCCTCAGTACCCCTCCCCCAAAAGAAAGCTAAGCATGCCCACTCACAAACACACCACCAACAATTGTGGGACTTTTGGGAAATTAAATCTACTTAACTGCAGAAGATACAGACAACAATTTCCCACATGAATCAATCAAAAAAAACCACAAAGTCCAGCTCTACAGAGAATTTTAGGAATGCTGAGAGCTGTAGGTTCACCTGCAAGTGCACTGAAACCCCTGCCTTGTGGAACATCTTCCCACCGCGTTTGTTTCTGTGGGTGACCTACCTCCCCTCCGTGTAGGGTGCTGACAGACAGGGAGCTGGGGACCTGGACAGGAGGGAAACTCCTGGAACCCATCGTCAGGACCAGAGCTATCCACCCACTGCAGGCAAGACCTCAAACCTGGGGACACTCAAGGCCACCCAGCAGGAGGGGTGCAGTTCCCTGACCAGATGGCGCTCAAGCACACAGCAGACACTCCCCTGTCTGCATCACTCATTGCTACACATTGCAAAAGCTGACATGTTCTCCACATGGAATATTTACATTGGAAAAAATCACTGGAAAACATTAAATATTTATATCTTAGTTGATACTAAAAATGAGCAAACATTTACAGGATAGTCTGTTATTTTTCCGTGCGAGCTCACCCACAAAGACCAAGCTTAGTTGACAACATCCTCCACACAGGATATGCATGAAGAACCATATTTTTGTTGTTATTTCTGCCTGTAGTTTCTTTAAAAGACAGAATTCTGTTGTTTGGGATTTGCCTCTGAAATGATTACTTGCTGAGTTTAAGAGCCGCAGGTGATATGTTTTCATTAATATGCACAACCTAGGGAGTAGTGGGGACACACAAGGGACTCCAGTTGATAATGGAGAACCCTCAGTGGGGCAAGGGAAGTGGTACAAGGGAAGGGGAAGGGCAAGAAAGAAGTAGTGAATCAATGGAATTACTATCATAAACAATGTGTACATGTGAGAATATACCAACATCATTCTCGGGATGGGTTGGGGGAGGCGGGGGGGACACTAAGAGCTGTGTGTATGTATATTAACATCAAATTGATATTCATTGTGATGTGAGACTACAATGCACTAATAAAATCATGTTTAAAAAAAAGAGCCACAGGTGATAAGGCTGTGTGTGGTTGGCTTTGCCAACAACCTGAGTTACGTGGCACCTCGACTCAGGACAATCGAGGACACACATCCTTTATACTTTATGATGTCACGCAGCATTGTTCCTAACAGCCCCCACTGGAAACACTCCAGATTCCCATCACCAGGTGTATTGGTATAACAACAGTGGTATAACAACATTTATATGGTTGACTATTATTAGTTTTAATAATAGAACTACATGCGATTAACGAGTGAATCTTAGCTGGGTATAACCCTGTAATTCCAGTTGAGACAGGAGGTCCAGTTGGGAGGTTGAGACAGGAGGATTGCAAGTTCAAGGCCAGCCTGGGCAACCAAATGAGACCCGTCTCAAAAATAAAATAAATAAAAAGGGTTGGGGATGTAGTTCAGTGGTAGAGCACCTCCCCCTCCCCGGGTTCAATCCCCAGTACTCCCCAAAATAAAATAAAGTGAATGAAACTTAAAATAAGATTATGAGCAAAAGAAGCCAGACATGAAGGTGCATCTTACAATTATAATTCCATCCATATGGAAGGTGTTAGAAGTCAGAGCAGGGCTCACCTCTAAGGGAAGGAGGACCACTGACTGACAAGGTCCTGAGAAAAATTTCTGGGATGGTAGAAAGATTCTATATTTTGTTGACTATGGGTCAGTTATTTTTAACATGATTGTTAAAATAACTGAATTATATACCCAAAGGTATGCATTTATTATTTGTAAATTGCTCCTCAACTTAAAAAAAGCTTTAAAATAATTTGATTAAAAAGAACAACTTAATTCTCTTCTTCAGCAAGATTTAAGGGGTTGTTGCTGCTTAGAATCAGAACATGCTACTATAACAATGGGCAAATCAGAGAGGAAAAGTTGTTCTTGGGAAATAAGACTATGTCTGTTGAAATTTACAAAAAGAGTGAGACAAGCTAAATAATAAGGTCACCATGACCAAGAAAAAAATTACTAATCTGGAACATAAAGCTGAAAAATCTAGAACACAGAGAAAATCTAGAACACAGAGAAAACACTAACAGTAGAGAAAATTTAGGAAAGAATGAAATTTGATTCAAGTGAAGCAACCACCATGTAATATGTGTTCTAGAAGGATGTGACACAAAATAAAAAACGACTGAAGACATAATGGAAGAAAATGTCTAGAAACAGAAGAAAGAAAACAGTTCTTAGATGAAAAGGACTCAAGTGATGATGAGGATGAAGGAAATGAAGGACAGATCCTCGTGAAAGTTCAGAACTCCAGAAATAAATTCAAAACTCATGAAATTCAAAGGTTTGCAGAGAGGGTAAACAAAAAAGACTAAAGAAGCTTATTTATAAAGGAACAAGGTTGAGGTAACTAAATTAAGAAAAACAACAACAGAATGCCATAATGTCCTAGTATGAGTATCAAAGTCTATAAATGAAAATTAAAATAAATTTCTACCATGCAGGTTTTCCAGAGGGCTTAAGGTTCTGTGCTGAAATGGACAGTCACTTGGCACACGTTTCTAATAGGAACATCACCATGGTATCTAGAGTTTCCCGGTCATCCTAGAAGTACCCGGATTGAATCCGTGTGCACTGTGTAAAGGGAAAAGTTGCCCGTCCACACAAAAGTTACCATTGGAGCTGTCTGCAGTTGTGCCAGCTTTGGTTTATCCATCATAACTTTCTTATTTTGTGATTAAAACAAACTCCTACTTGTTTAAATCAAGGTTCCTTAGATTTTCTTTTATAGGAAGCAAACACAGATGCAACTGATGATTTTTAACAGATGGTGTGATTGTATTTTGCAGTGAATTATGAATCAATAGCAAATATAGCTATTTGATTTTCACTTAAGACACTGGAAATAAACTAGATTGATTACTTTGCCTTTTCAATAAGCTAACATCTCACTGAATATTCCATTTATCTTGACTGAACATAAGGAAAACATCTTTTATCTATAAAAAGTGATTTGTAGACTAGGTTTCTGATGATGGCAGACTGGGTTGTAAATCTCTTATAAATGTCCAGATTTAGTGGCATTTGTGACTCAGAATCAGGGGTCAACCTCACGTAATACAATGATAGACTATGAATTTATTTAAGTAGCTACAAAATAAATACTTTGGCAATTGATGAAATCATAAATAAACTTTTATATGGACTACTTTTCAACAAGTTTATTGAGATTTAGTCAGCATACAATTTATTATATATTTGAACTGTAGTATTTAAACTGACATATAATTAATGGCATATATAAACTGCAATATTTAAAGTGTATAAAGCATATAATTTGGTAAGTTTTAAAAAAATATAGATCCATGAAACCATCGCCACAATCAAGATAATCAACAAAACCAGCAGCCTGCAGAGCGTCTTCTTCCTCTGGTATCTCTCCTTTCCTCCCCACCTCACCTAAGCCCGGGCAATCACGGGTCTTATTTCTGTCACTCTAGGTTAGTTCCCCTTTGCTATAATTTGATATAAACTGGATATTTTTTGGTCTGCCTTCTTTCCCACAGCATAATTATTTTGAGATCCATCGTGTTGCGTATATCAGGAGTTCATTGCTTTTTATTGATGAGTAATATTCTACTATGTGGGTACACTATTATTTGTTTATCCATTTACCTGTAGATGGACATCTGTGTCATTTTCAGTTTGGGGATATTAAATGTAAAGCTGCTATAAACATGTGTAGATAGATAGTTTTTGTATGGATATATAGTACCTGTTAGCAGAATGGCTAGACCTTACAGTATGTATATCCTTAACATGGTAAGGAGCTGCTAAATCATTTCGCATTGCCAATGCATGAACGTTCCAGTTGCTCCTCACTGGAGACACCGCTCCACATGATCAGTCTTTCCTTTTCAGCCCTTCTTCAGGATATCTAGAGAGCTCACTGTGGCTTTCCTTGCATTTCTATAATCACTAATGATACTGCATATATTTTCATGAGCTTTCTTGCCATCCATATGTCTTCTTTGGGGACGTGTCTGTTCAGATTTTTTGCCTATGCTATAGGGCAAGAAAAGACCTAACGAAATGTTGACACTGGAAGACTTAGGGTATGTGCCTGAGAGACAGCTGATTTGTTTTCAAAAGTAGATGGTTTGTGTGGTTAATTCAAGGGAACCAAGGATTGGGGACATTAGCAGGAGATTTTATATTATTTCCATAAACAAGAGGTATTATAATCAGAGATAAAATGGGAGTTAAACCAGTTGACCAAGCTTCTCCCTCGTAAAGCCAGGTACAATCAACAAAACATAACTAAATGTAGGAAAGAAAAACCCCAGCAGTATTCATACAAGTGGTGGCCAGAAAGACAGGAATAATGGGGATTCTTTCCTCAAATCTACCTATTTATTCATCAAAACAGCACCAAGGAGCTGGGTGTGACGACACTCGCCTGTAATCCCAGTACATGGGAGGCTGAGACAGGCGGATTACAGTTTTGAGGCTAGCCAGTTAGTGAGATCTTGTTTCAAAATAAAAAGGTCGGGGGAGTGTAAATTGGAGGTAGAATGCCCTTGGGTTCAATCGAAAAACAAACAAAACAAAAATCCAGCACCAAAAATGAAGGCAAATGAAGAAAATTCTGGAAATGATTGCATAGTACTATCTCCACATTATGAAGGAAGAAGCTGTGAGTAGTCGTGCCTGGGTTCAATCTCTGACTGCACCTCCATCACAGTGGAAGTAGCTCCCCAATACCACCTCCACAGAGAAGAAAGAACCTACTAGGATTGCAGTCTTGCTTTTTTCTATCTGGGAGGAAGTTAGGAGAGGGACTATGATGATGGAAAAATACAATGGGAAATAAGTTAAACTCTACAGAGGAGTGAAAAGATAGTGTAGGAAGGCTGAACATAGAACCAGAGTGAGAAGAAGCTGTGGTCAGCTGTAAAGCAAGCAGCCTTTCCCTGCTGGGCATGATGCTGTACGCTGCTGCTGCCGGCCTGCTTGGGCCTCCTCTGGGGTGTGGGGGAGGAGTAGCTGCTGAGGAAGGAAGCGAATGGGGAAGGGAGAGGGGAGCTGGACTCCTCAGGTGATGTGCTGTGGGCAGTAAGTGACTGGCATTCACCCTGCACTGAGGAAACAGCAGAACCTGAAGGACACCAGCCCCTGTAGGGAGGAAGACTTGTGACTCGGTGGTACCAACAAGAAAAATAAGTAAGGACACTAAATCTGTCAAAAAAGGAATGCACGCAATCATTGAGTTCCTTTTTGTTTTTTACAGAATATATAGTTATTTGTGGATTTACCTAATAAATGTGGGCTCATTTATTGCTGAACATTTTTTCTTACAAATCAAATTTTCGAAAGGTGGACAGGTATGTTGAAAGCTGTGGTGGTCCAACTATGTTAACTGCATTACAATTTTTCCAAGTTTTGCATGATTGTCTTGAAGAAATGACTTCCTCTTTCATTCCTACCTCTAGTTCCCCTTCTATAACGTACCATAGGACCACTTGTTTTGATAACTTCTGGTAGTTCTTTCTCTTCCTTGGTGCCATCCAACTGAGTAGTATGGTCATCACAAGTATCATCTGGCTAATGAAAAAAAAAATGACAGTCATGTTTATCCAGGCATATATCTTTCCAAATGTGACTATCTATTATACATTATGCTACTTTGTACACACACACACACACACACACACATCTCTGTGGAGATACAGAGTTAATGAGTAGCTATGCATTGATAACAGCACTTACCAGTTTGTCCATACTCATATTGATCCTCATAAAGGCCATACACTATAATGGAACTGGTCTCAGAAACAGACACTGCTAGCTGCCTGCCCAAATCTCCTTTTCTTTTCTTCTTTAACTTATGAATATCATGATTTTGCTCCACGATGCTGTGTATCTAACTAAAAAGAATAAGCGTGATCCTGCGATGGCTACATCCAATGAGATAATAGTGCAATTCTACTTGGTGGAGCATCCAGGAAGGTGTATGCTTTCTTGTTGAATGGAATTAGCTGGTCAGTTTTTCCAGGAACATGGACATAGTACCAAAGATACTCAGACATCCTAGACACAGTAGATATTAGTCTGTATGCCAAGGGGAGTGGAATGGAAAGAGGAAAAGTTGGAGAGCCAATCTATGCAGCCATACTAGCCTCGGCCTTCCTACCTTGAGCTTCATGTTCTTTAAGAAAAGTAAGCCGGGCGTGGTGGC
>PVJS01049794.1:0-14546 GCA_004027185.1 Glis glis | reverse complement strand
AAAAAAAAAAAAAGAATAAAAAATAGGGCTGGGGGTGTAGCCTGGAGGTAGAATGCCCCTGGGTTCAATCCCCGGTACCACCACCAAAAAAAAAACTTACAATTTTGATATTTTTTAAACCAGAAGAAAATGCACCACAATGTTTTCGTTTTTATTTTAAAGGGAGTTCCATGTCCCAGAAAATTTTCTCTCTTCATTCATTAAAATGTTTATGAGGAGAAATCATGAAAATGGCCGTTGGGATGACAGTGCTCTGCTGTGGAGGTCTGGGTCAGAACAAGTCCAAGGCATGAGCTGATGCTACTGAGTAATCCATTGCCATTCAAAGTATTGTGTGCTCAGAGGCGGGACTATGTGGAAAACATCCCTTTATATCTGTATGCTCAGCCGGGCGTGGTGGCGCACACCCGTAATCCCAGTACTTGGGAGGCAGTACAGGAGGATCCCAGGTTCAAAGCCAGCCTCAGAAACATAGCAAGGCTCTCAGCCACTTGGCAAGACTCTGTTTCCAAATAAAAAATAAAAGGTCTGGAGGTGTAGCTTGGAGGTAGAATGCCCCAAGGTTAAATCCTCAGTACCCCCCACCAAATTTTTTTCTTTAATATTTTCCTTAAAATTGGATTTAACCCTTAGGCACCAGGATAAATGGAATAGGGGTAAAAGCCTTGTGAAAAACCTCCACTATGGTTTCAATAATTGAATCTTTTATATGCAAGATGAAGTCAAAAAAGTCTTTTTACCTCTTATCTAACTATATAAAAAATGCATGTTATTAATTAAGCAAGGCACCATTAGGATGTTGCATATTTAATTTTTTTTTTTTTTTGCGGTACCGGGGATTGAACACAGGGGCGTTCTATCTCCGCGCTACACCCCCGGCCCTATTTTTTTATACTTTATTTTGAAACTGGGTCTCACGAAGTTGTGGAGGGCCTCACTAAGGAGAGAGAGAGAGAGAGAGAGAGAGAGAGAGACAGGAAGAGAGAGAGAGAGAGAGCTGAGGCTGGCTGCGAACCCGGATCCTCCGGTCTCCGCCTCCCAAAGTCCTGGGATTACAAGCGTGCGCCACCACGCCCAGCTGATGTTGCATATTTAAAATGTTCAGTTTCAGGCTTTTGGTGCCTCCATTATTTTGAGCATTCAGAGAAAAAGCTCAGCTTTGGCATGCTGTGGTCCTGTTTTGCGCCGTCACTTGCTCTGTCACTTGATGCTGGCCCCTAATCACACCAGCTGCCTTCAGTTTCCTAGACCTGTTCATTCTCTGAAACCCTCTCAACTCGAGTCTACAGCTAATTAGTTGCTCTTTGTTTACATACCATTCTTCTTTCACCCCACTAGAACAGGGTGCTCCTTGATGCCGCTGGCTGGATTTCTTTTTTTTTTTTTTAATCTCTGGACCTATCTCAGGTGTTTAGTTAGGCACTTAGTATTACAAGTGTGATTCCTGGATATTTGGAAATGAACCTTTTAAAATTCTTTGAAGGTAATCCTAGATCTTGAGGAAGAAAGGCAAAGGCACGCTCAGGACACGGCGGAAGGAGACGACGTCACCTGCATGCTGGAGAAGGAGCGGGAGCGGCTGACGCAGCAGGTGAGCACAGTGGGGGCACAGGAGCGTCTGCCCAGACTGGCATCTCTCAGGATACAAATTGGTGTTGCTCAAAAAAGGGGCTTTGTGGTCAAACAAGTCTGGAAACTACTGTGTTAAAGTTAAACAGGTTTCTAACTTTAAATTTGTTAGAGCCTTTAGTATGTAAAATTACATTGTGAGTCTTCAAAAACAAGATAGAGTATTCCATGTTTAACAAATCTGTGTTGTTAAATCGGGGGGGTATTTTGTTTTGTTTTGTTTTGTTTGCATTACTGGGGATTGAACACAGGGGCTTCTACCTCCGAACTACACCTCCAGCCCTATTTTTTGTTCTTTATTTTGAAACGGGGTCTCACTAAGTTGCAGAGGGCCTCACTAAGTAGCTGAGGCTGGCCGGGAACCCAGATCCTCCAGTCTCAGCCTCCTAAATACTGGGATTACAAGCATGCACCACCATGCCCGGCTTTGTTTTGTTTTTTTTTTTTTTACATAGATCATTCACTGTAGGACTATCGCTACCCAGAGCACACTTTGAGAAAGGCTAACATACAGCTGTAGTTTGCAAACTTTTTTTTTAATTTAGGACCCCCAGTAAGAAATACATTGTGTAGTTGGGCATGGTGGCACACACCTGTAATCCCAGCACTTGGGAGGCTGAGACAGGAGGGGATCACAGGTTCGAGGCTAGCCTCGGCAACTTAGCAAGACCCTGTTTCAAAATAAAATAGAGGGGTGTAGCTCCAAGGTAGAACATCCCTGAGTTCAATCCCCAGTGCCAAAAATAAATAAGTAAAGAAATAAATAAATAAAAATAAGAAATACATTGCATTTCTGGGTACAGTGGCCCATGTCCATAATCCCAACTACTCAGGAGACTAAGGCAGGAGTATTACAAATTCAAAGCAAGATTGGGCTTTTTTTTTTTTTTTTTTTTTTTTGCGGTACCGGGGATTGAACGCAGGGGCGTTCTACCTCCGAGCTACACCCCCGGCCCTACTTTTTATACTTTATTTTGAAACCGGGTCTCACGAAGTTGCGGAGGGCCTCACTAGGTAGAGAGAGAGAGAGAGACAGGGAGAAAGAGAGAGAGAATGCTCACGCGCGCGCACGTGCGCAAGCTAAGGCTGGCCGCGAACTCGGATCCTCCGGTCTCCGCCTCCCAAAGTACTGGGACTACAAGTGTGCGCCACCACGCCCGGCAAGATTGGGCAATTTAGCAAGAGCCTGTCTCAAAATAAAAAGGACTGGGCCTAGGAATATAGCTCAGTGGTAGAGCACTTGCCTAGCATGCACGAGGCCCTGAGTTCAATCCCCAGACTGCAAGAAAAAAAGAAATACATTGCATTATCACAACACAGTAATATGTATACACATACCTGAAACAAAAATCTCAGAAAATGATACCTAATCCTTACTGCCTACAGTAGTACACTTGGAGTTTTTGCTCTTCTATTTTTTTTTTTTTAATGCTGTTCATGGATCGCTAAATTGGTTTCCCCATCCATTCATGGGTCTTAGAGTTTGAAAACCACTGACTGAAAGGGTTCCTTAACTGTTTCCTTTCATTCAGAGTCTGTGTGGTAAATAGGGTTGGGAAGACAAAACAGAATACATTTGTGTAGAGTATGATTCAAGTGCAGCTATATTTATGTTTGTTCTCTTTTTTTTATGGTACCAGGGATTGAACCCAGGGGCATTCTACCTCCAGGCTACACCCCAGGCTCTATTTTTTCTTCTTTATTTTTGAAACAGGGTCTCACTAAGTTGCGGAGGGTCTCACTAAGTAGTAGAGGCTGGCCGTGAACCCAGATCCTCCTGTCTCAGCCTCCCAAGTACTGGGATTACAAGTGTGCACCACCACGCCCAGCAATGTTTGTTTGTTTGTTTGTTTGTTTGTTTGTTTGTTTGTTGTGGTGCCGGGGATTGGACCCAAGGGTGTTCTACCTCTGAGCTACAACCCTGGCCCTATTTTTTATCCTTTATTTTGAAATCGGGTCTCACTAAGTTGTGGAGGGCCTCACTAAGTAGCTGAGGCTGGCCGCGAACCTGTGATCCTCTGGTCTCAGCCTCCCAAGTACTGGAATTACAAGCGTGTGCCACCACGCCTGGCTGTTTATTTTTAAGAGCAGAGAAAATTATTGCTGAAACTTTAAAAATTGTGTTTTCAGCAGCATTCACCACAAAATCTGGCTTAGCTTTCTGTTACTTTTTTTGATTGGTTCTATTTACTCTCCACATACCTGAAACACAATGACGCATCAGATTCCCACTAATGACCCCGAGACAGTTAAGAACTGAAGTGCCTCCTAGATCATCAGAGAAAGATTAAGTCACGGTGCAAGTGGTTTCCTCTTGGCAATACTCATCTAAGCACCATGGCATACATAGTAATCCCATGTACAAGAAAACAGACAGCCAGGACGCTCAATCTTAATTTTTCGGTATATACCTTTGCTTTCTCAACTCTAATCAAGATGTGGCATTTTTTTTTTCTAGTTGGAATTTGAAAAGTCCCAAGTGAAAAAGTTTGAAAAAGAGCAAAAGAAGCTCTCTAGTCAGCTGGAAGAGGAGCGCTCCCGCCACAAGCAGCTCTCGTCCATGCTGGTGCTTGAGTGCAAGAAAGCCACCAGCAAGGCGGCCGAGGAAGGGCAGAAGGCCGGAGAGCTGAGCCTGAAACTGGAGAAGGAGAAGAGCCGGGTGAGTAAACTGGAGGAAGAGTTGGCAGCAGAGAGGAAGCGAGGCTTGCAGACTGAGGCCCAGGTGGAGAAGCAGCTGTCTGAGTTTGACATCGAAAGGGAACAACTCAGAGCAAAGCTGAACCGAGAAGAGAACCGGACCAAAACCCTGAAAGAAGAAATGGAAAGTTTGAAGAAGATAGTGAAGGACCTAGAGGCTTCCCACCAGCACAGTAGCACTGATGAGCAGCTAAAGAGACCAGTGACCATGACCAAAGGCACAGCAACTGAGCCTCCCGTGCTGGTGTCTGTGTTTTGCCAAACGGAGAGTGTTCAGGCAGAAAGAATCCATGGGAGCAACACAGCCAAGGTGACAAACACTGGGCTGCCTGGTCCCCCCACTCCTACTTACTCTTATGCAAAAATTAATGGCCATTATGACCCAGAGATACAGGCGACCAGGGAGTTGACCGCAGGCAGCAGTGTAGAAAACCAAGTGCCTCCACGAGAGAAATCTGTGGCATTAGCCCAGGAGAAACCAGTGGAGAATGGTGGGTGTCCTGTGGGAACCGAGACGCCAGCCCCAGTGGCCAGTCACCTCCCTTCCAGTGGGAGCTCACTGTCTCCCAGCAGCACTGCCTCCTCCTCACTCACCTCCTCTCCTTGCTCTTCACCAGTACTAACTAAACGCTTATTGGGGTCATCGGCTAGCAGCCCCGGCTACCAGTCTTCCTACCAGGTAGGGATCAACCAGCGGTTCCACGCAGCTCGGCACAAATTTCAGTCCCAAGCAGATCAGGACCAACAAGCCAGTGGTCTGCAGAGCCCTCCATCCAGGGATCTGTCCCCCACCCTCTTAGATAATTCTGCCGCCAAGCAGCTGGCCCGAAACACAGTCACTCAGGTGCTTTCCAGATTCACCAGCCAACAAGGGCCAATCAAGCCCGTCTCTCCCAATAGCTCTCCCTTTGGCACAGACTATCGAAATCTGGCCAGCACTGCCAACCCAAGAAGTGACACCAGCCATTCGCCTACTCCAGGGAAAGTGTCCAGTCCTCTGAGCCCCCTGTCTCCAGGAATCAAGTCCCCTACAATCCCCAGAGCCGAGAGAGGAAACCCTCCACCTATCCCACCCAAGAAACCTGGCCTCACCCCTTCTCCATCTGCTGCAGCTCCACTGACCAAAACTCACTCCCAGGCGTCCTCTTTGACCACCGCTGAAGACCTCGCCAGCAGCTGCTCTCCCAGTGCAGTGGTCGCCAACGGCAAGGATGTTGAGATACTTTTGCCTTCCAGCAGCTAGTCCCTGGGAGTGAGCTTCCACATTTGACATTCCATCAGATTTCGTCCAAGCACTCTTGAGTGAGACCATCGAGTCAGATCATGTTATTTATTTTGATAGTAGCTGAAACCATCTGTATAGTACATTTAGTGTATTTTACCTTTTTGTAAGTAGAAACTGAGCAGTTTGGATTTGTATGGCTCACATCTCTGCACGGAAGCAAGATAGAAGGACACCTCAAAGACACCTCCGTGTCTGCTCAGCAGTCACCATCATGTTGTGATGGAGAAAGCTAATTGAGCACCAGGTGGTGACCTGCTGTCTATTTTGGGACTAGAATTACTCAACACTCATTTTGAATTATGCAGAAGTGGTTCATGCAGATTTTTATTCCAGATGAACATGTTTTAAAAGTGCCTGAAATAAGACTGCCATATGAATGTGATTCTGCAGCAAAAACACAAAATGGATCATTTAATTGCAGAAAATGAGATCCTCTGTGAATTCTGAATGTTAAAAACCAACACTGCTTTTAATCCTCTTTTACTGTTTTTAATACAAGCTTTGTGTTTTGAAAACAAGGCTGCGCAGTAGAATGGGAAACCTTCTCAAGGTGGGTGTGAACTCACCGTGAAGCTGAGCTTCATAGAGC
This sequence comes from Glis glis, assembly GCA_004027185.1. NCBI lineage: Eukaryota > Metazoa > Chordata > Mammalia > Rodentia > Gliridae > Glis > Glis glis. The sequence goes on along the minus strand of PVJS01049794.1, from coordinate 8,346 downwards.
CCTTGAGAAACCCTCCTGAGCACTGAGGAGTTGGGGTGCTGATTTTCTTCTGCTTCTAAAAAATTAAGTCACTCCCAGTTTCCTGCAAAAATTCTTGAATAGAATGAAATTGCATCTCCATTCAAAAATGTCTTCAGGCATCTACTGTTGTATAAGGAACTTCTGATTCTGATCGCTTTTACTTGAATAGGAAATGGTTATTCATTCTGTATAAAAGTTTTGCAACAGAATGATACCTATTCTGTAATCAAAAAGCAATAACTTAAAGTTCACTCTTTGTAATATTATAAGTCAGAATGATACTGGTTTTACCAAATTGTTAACATTTATTCTCCAAGCTGCCAGCACTTGTCTGTATCTGTGGAACCAAATTACCTTTGCCTAAATGGAAGTATACATATATCTGTATAGATACATACCCTTTATATGTTTAACATACACACACTTAAACACATAAATATTAGTGTGATTATATCTTTGGAATTTGCAATATAGCATAAAGGACAAGTAGAATTGCACGTTAAGATTACCTACCAAAGCAATTAGATGTGGCTGGGACCCGATCAAAGAAGGAGTCTCATCCACAGGGAAGTGGGGAGATTCCAAATGAGGCCTGTCTTCAGCATCATAAAAAGGCACAGCTAAACTAATAACCCCATTGTTGAAAAACCAAACAGGTCATAGAAAGGAGCGAAACGTATCCCTCCCTCGCGTCACGTAATGGACTCTGTAGCAAACGGAAGTGCCCAGCCCCATGTAAAGGGCCACCCCGTTCAGCTCCAGCTGCTTGCTGCCATGTAAGAATGCTAGACCAGGGTTACCAGCTCTTCAGATCTTTATGAAATACAAATTTTAATGTGAAAGTCTCATTTTTAAATATCAAGAACTGATTCAAAAGGTCTTTCAATACCGCTGGTTAAACAAACACTTCTGCCGCTGGATTTAGCTTGCAAGCTGCTCAGTTGCAACCTCTTTGATTCTAGGAACTTGTCACCCCCATCACTGTGAGTTTGTATAAACAGAAACCTTCAGACTTCCCAACAGCGTAGGCTTGTGCACCTGACCAAGCCCATAGAATATGACTGTCCCCTTCTCCCAACAGCACTCTCCACAACCTAGCTCGGACATGGTGGTTATATGATTTTGTATCCACAGGGAGAAAGAGGCCTTGATATTCACATACCTTCTCCCAGCCAACCTCTGTCCAGCTGCCCCTGACCTGCTATGATTTAATTCTGTTTCTTAGTCCAATATGAGTTGTAGGGGAAAGGTGGGTGACGAAAATAAGTGTATTAATCACAACAAAGTATACGGATGCCTCCACAGCTTAGAGTTTAAGGCAAATACAACAAAAATTAAAATGCTACCCATGCCCCAGGATGTCTACTAAAATGATGCCAGGGGTATCTTAAACCATCCAAAGCAGTCATGCATTGAACTTTATTCCCATTGCATAGCCAAAACCAACATTGTTGCTAAAATAGCTGAACCTTCTGTGCAGAAGGGGAAGCTGCAGTGCCAGTGTATTACCTCTCTTGCTTTACATGGTAATCTTAAAAGTTGCATTGTGCTCTTCCTTTGTTTGGGGATAGATACATAGAGAGAGCTACTACTATAAGGAAGTTTATTTCTTAGGAAGTGCACTGAATAATGTATTTCTTTTACAGTGTAATATGGGGGTGGGGATACACAAAAGAAATGTGTATTTTTGCTAGTTGCCTATCTTCTGAGATAAATAAGCACAATCTTGCAATGGATCCAATAATTCAGTTAGATATTATAGATTAGTATTTAAGTTTGCTGTAGATTTTGTGTGTGTGTGTGCTAAGTAAAAGTTCCACGATTCACAATTTTGGTATTAACTTATGTTGAAAAAGCTATGTTACTGGTCAACGGATTCTAATGATGTGCAGCGTATAATATGAGCATTACTAGTCATTAACATTTGTAAAGCCAAATGTACCATGCAGAAGTCTTCATTCATTTTTATAGCAAACTACATTAAAACAAGATAAAACATACTGTCTGGGGGAAATGTCTTGTTTGTACAAAGTGAAGAATGTTGCGCAATTTGGGCATATTTTTCTGGGGAAGGAGTGGGTGGTGTAGAGGAAGCACTTGAAAAACCAAATGAAGTCAACGGACCCATCCAGGTTAGACCCATAAGGAACTGAGACATTGACTTACTTTAGAACCGTAGAGCTGGAAAAAGCTTGCATAATAATCCAGTCTGTGATTTTTTAAAACCACTTGGGATTCTAGACCTTTTGAAAACTGTTTAAAAGCTCTAGACTTATTCCCAGGAAAATAGATAAAGCCTCTATGCAAAATGTGGTTGACGGCCTCACAGGAACCCAGGACCTGAAGCCGTCAGTGACTCATGTACGCGGCCTGAGAATGCCTGGTCTTGTTCTGCCCTATCTATCATTCCACAGATGACTAATATGTTCCTTGTTTCCTAGTCCAGGCCACTGCTGCTGTGCTGTTTGCAATGCAAGTTGTAGCCAGACAAAAACACTTCAGAATTCTTTGATGTACAAATGATGTTCAGTGTGGATGTTTACATATCTTAAGTTTCCAGCATTTAAGCCAATTAATGATCATTTCAACAAACGCTAGCTATATCCGGTTTCCCTTGACAGCCTCAATGCTGCCTTGTCAAATGTATGTGTGTGGGGGAGAGAGAGAGAATTTCTAAAGAGTGCTTCTGATTCCTAGAACTTCAAATGTCTCTTAACTTCTGGCTTCAAAATAGGATGTCTGGGGCTGAGGGTGTAGCTCAGCCATCATTTTGTCTACTAAAATGATGCCAGGGGTATCTTAAAACTGTTCAAAGCAATCATGCATTGAACTTTATTCCGATAGCCAAAACGAACAGTGTTGATAAAATAGCTGAACCTTCTAAACAGAAGGCGTAGACCTGCCTAGCACCGCAGGCCCTGGGTTCCATTGCCAGCACTAGGGGGGAGGGGTACATGTTTTCATAATTGAATTAGAGATGAACAGTGAGCATTGTTCCACTGGAGTAATTTTTAATTTAATTGCTATTTTAAATTAATGAAAATTTGAGAGCCTGTCCACCCATCCATTCACATACCAATGTAAAAATCTTTAGTAAAAGCAAAAAAGGAAGAAGACTGGGGTATGTGGTTCTCAAACTTCATTGTGCTCAAGTATAACCTGGGACAGCCTGCTGAAAATGGGGGCTCCTAGGGATTGGGTCTAGGGGCCAGCTGATGACAGTGGTTAGCTTTGCATTGCTGTGACCAAAACACCTGGCAAGAACAACTTAGAAGGCTCACAGTTTCAGGGGATTTAGTCCACGGTCACTGGCTCCAGGGCAAAAGCGTCAGGGCAGAAGGAAGTAGCAGAGGAAAGCTGCTCAGTTTATGCCACGGGGAAGAGAGGGAGGAAGGGGCTTGGGGCAAGGTAAACGCTTCCAGAGCACACCCTCAGGGACCTCGGTCCCACCTCAGCGATCCCTGGACTGATCACCAGTGAGCCAGAGCCCCCATGATCCAGTCATTGCCCGCAGAGCCCACCTCTGCACCGCCGCAGCGGGCCCAAGCATCCAGCGCACTGAGGCATTCCATGGTCCGAGGGCCACATCCTGGTAAACAGAGCTTCTTGGCCTCACTTGTTCTTTCACAGCTTGTTACCTGCTTATGACCCAGGCAGATGTCTTAAGTTTCTGAAACTGGTTTGCCAGAAGGCCAATGACATTCAAAGTCAAGAGTGCCCACTTGGGTACCAAGCACCATGCTAGTGATTTCACATATGTACTGCCTTACTGCCCCTCACAAGGATGCTGGGAGGTGTATTATCCCTAGCGTATAGGTGAGGTTGTTGAGGGCAGAGATCTGTACAAGGGCCCCCAAATAAGTGACAGCCAGGATTTCAAACCTGTTGTTGAAAGAAAAACTCTGAGATATCCTAAATTTGATTACAAAAGGCCAGAGGGTAGCAGGGAGGAGAGATATGGGAGGTTAATCAGTAAAATTCCACAGGCTGTGCTACGGATTGGGGATTGAACACAGGGGCACTGTACCACTAAGATACATCCCCAGCCATTTTTAAATTTTTTACTTGGAAACAGGATCTCACTAAATTGTGAAGGCTGACCTCAAGCTTGCAATCCTCCTGCCTTAGCCTCTTGGGATTACAAGTGTGTGCCAGCTCCTTCGCTCTCCTGATTTCTCAGAAAGTCAGATAAGGTTACTTTGATGACCTGGAACTCCAGTTTGATTTTTAGTCTTCTCTTTTGGGGCTTGGTGTATAAACTTAGTCCAAAAGAGCCTCTTGTAGCCAGGTGTGGTGGGGCACACCTGTATTTGGGAGGCTGATACAGGAGGATCATAAGTTCAAGAACAGCCTCAGCAACATTAGCAAGACTCTCAGCAATCTAACAAGACCTGTTTCCGAACCAAAAAAAAAAAAAAAAAAAAGGGCTGGGGGTGTGCTCAGAGGTAGAATGTCCCTGAGTTCAATCCCCAGTACCACACAGAGGCACACACAAAGAGCTTCTTGGCCTCTTGTAATTTTTTTTTTTTGCAGTACCGGGGATTGAACCCAGGGGCGCTCTACCTCCGCGCCACACCCCCGGCCCTATTTTTTATACTTTAGTTTGAAACTGGGTCTCACGAAGTTGCGGAGGGCCTCACTAAGGAGAGAGAGAGAGAGGGAGAGAGAGATCTGAGGCTGGCCCGAACCCCGAACCCGGATCCTCCGGTCTCCGCCTCCCAAAGTACTGGGATTACAAGCGTGCACCACCACGCCCAGCCTCTTGTAATTTTTATTTAACAAACTGTTTCAAGTCACAGTTTTGCTATTGTGTTTCCAAATGAGAATCTCCTGGGGTACTGGTTAAATGTAGATTCCCAGACCCATCCCCTGGGGTTCTGATTCAGTAGACCAGGATGGGGCGCTAGATAAGTACCTAAGGTGATTCTGAAAATACAGCAAGTATTTTCAAGTTAGCCAGGTGCTGAGGTGCACACCTGTAACCCCAGTACTTGGAAGGCTGAGACAGGAGGATCACAGGTTTCAGGATAGCACACAGTAACTTAGAAATACCCTGTTTCAAATTTTTTAAAAAGGTGTAGGTCAGTGGTAGAAAGCCCCTGGGTTCAATCCCCAGTACCACCACAAGGAGGAGGAGGAGAAGAAGAAAAAAAAATACAGCAAGTTTAGAAAACCCTGTTTCATTCACTCTCCAATGCCTGGGACCTTTATCAGGTCAAATACATAAATGCAAAGGATTTTTCTTATTAATTCCCCTCAATTATTTATTTATTTATTTATTTATTGCAGTACTGGGGACTGAACCCAGGGGCATTCTACCTCCGAGCTACACCCCCACCCCTATTTTATTCTTTATTTTGAAACAGGGTCTCACTCACTTGCGAAGGGCCTCACAAATTGCTGAGGCTGGCCGCGAACCCGGATCCTCAAGTACTGGGATTACAAGCATGCGCCACCACGCCCAGCTTAATGGTATGTTTTCTTAAAATGAGCCAGAAACCAAGGTAGCTATTTAGGAATACACAAGTTTAAACCTGTTCCCTGCCCTCAGGGTACTCTCAATTTATTTGAGGAAACAAAACATTGACACATAAAGTTGCATGACTCCAGAGACAACAGCTGGCTAGAATAATGGGAATTTTAGAAGTCACATAACTATTGAAGGGGGTCCTGGCAAAACACTGTAGATCAGAGGTGGTAGAGCTCTTTGGGTGCAAGGGAAAAATAACTAGACAAGGAGCGAGTGTCCTTTCTCCTCTCTCCAGAGCAGAATCTGGCCGGGGTGCTGCAGTATCACCCTGCTTGCTCTGTTTCGTTTGGCTTGTTTTGATTTGAGGATGAGGTCAGAGACAGAGGCACACGAAGTCCCCAAGAGCTGAGACTGTTGAGGGAGACTGACAGGCACCAATGTGTGGTTTCTGCAAGGGTTGGGACTGGCCTTAGAAGGAATTCCAAGGTCGCAGCACTCCACAGAACATACTCTGGTAACTTGTAGAGAAGATCCAGAACATGCAAAAGGCTGAGAAAGGGCCTTGTCACCAAAATACATTACCCATGTATGCCCCCTCTACCCCTGCCCTCCACACCCGGGGGGGGGGGCAGGGACAGTCTACCACAGAGCTCCATCTGCAGCCCTTTCTAGTTTTTATTTTGAGACAGGGTCTTGTTAAATTGCCCAGGCTGGCCTTGAACTTGGAAGCCTCCTGACTCAGCCTCTCAGGTAGCTGGGATTACAGGCATGTGCCACTGTACCTATCACACCCTCTAACTCATAAGCAAATGAGAGAAATGAACATTAGGCTTTGGGTAGAATCCAGTGAGTCCTTCTGGTCCACTTGCAAGTGACTTACCTCCCAGGAGGGATCTGAAAGCACCTTCTACTCCAGTCCCCCAATCATCAGTGTCTGTGTTACTGAGATGGGCGGAGACCAAGTATCATGTGGCTCTGTCCACAGCACTATGAGATGGCTGGCACTGAGAAATTACTGGGAAGTGTCAAAACAAGATAGGCCTTTTCCTGGGGAGTCACATAGTTAATCTGACAAGAATCCTACTGAGGCCTTATCCTAGGGAGTTACCTACTTAATCTGACAAGAATCCTACTTAGCAGCTGGGTGCCTTGGCACAAAGCTGTAATCCCAGCCACTCTGGAGGCTGAAGCAGGAGGATTGCAAGTTTTAGGCCAGCCTTGGCAACTTAGGGAGACCCTGTCTAAAATTTAAAAATAAATAATAAGGTGTCTCAATGGCAGAGTGCTTGCCTAACCTGTGAGGCCCTAGGTTCAATCCATAGCACTGCAAAAAAAAAAAAAAAAATCCTACTGATTAACTCAATTAATTCAATGTGGATGTGCCACACAGGCCCCCCTTCAGAAATGAAGGATGTATTTCGCTAGGTGCAGGGACTGCTGACAGTAAATGATCCTCAGCTACAGCCCCTTAGAGGAGCTGCCTTAACTGGAAAAAAAAATTTTTTTTTAATGTGACCAAGGTCACATATTTCACAGACAACTTACATCCAAAGATTGATTAATGTGATGTTTATATTGGCGCCTCTTGTCCCAAATAGGGAGAACTCCGAAGGATCGCCTCAGCTTCACAACCACCCGCAGGGATGGCTGAGGCCTTGCTGCCGATCGATCGGCCCCTCTGCCCCGGGCGCAGACCCGTACGCGCTCCCCAGAAGCCGCCTGCTGCCTCATTTCCACCTCCGTCCATCTGCTCTGCTCCTTTTCATCACAATTATGTCTTCTTAAGACTTCTGAAGGGTACTTTACTTTTTTTTGCACTACTGGGGATTGAACCCGAGGCATTCTACCTCCGAGCTACACCCCCACCCCTATTTTTTTTCTTTATTTTGAAACAGGGTCTCACTAAGTTGCAGAGGGCCTCACTAAGTAGCTGAGGCTGGCCGCGAACCCAGATCCTTCTGTCTCAGCCTCCCAAGTACTGGGGATTACAAGCGTGCGCCACCACGCCCGGCTCTGAAGGGCTCATTTTATGAGTAGATGTGCCACGCTCTCGACAAAGTGTTTCCCATGTGTGACTTCATTTCATCTACCCAGCCACTACAGACGGTAGATGGGGCTGGGGGTGTAGCTCAGTGGTAGAGTGCTTGCTGAACATGCATGAGACCCTGGTTCAACCCCCAGCACTTTAAGAAAATGAAAACAGAAAAGAAAAAGACAAGTCACCCAGACTTGACAAGACATGGTGACTAAGGCCTATTGAGATACAGTCAGTTGCCCAAGGTCCTAGAGCAGAGCAGGGCTGAGAGGTGAGTCATAGCTGGGAAGCAAGCCCTCCTCGTTTGGCTTTCAAGGCTGAGTTCCTTCCACTGGCCATGCTATAGTTCCACAGCAATAATAAGGGCTGGGAGTGTAGCTCAATGGTAGAACATGTACTTAGCATGCATGAGGCCCTGGATTCAATCCGCAGCACCAAAAACAAACAAAAACAGTAATACATTTGAGGAGTTTAGAATATTAGTTTATCATCAGTCATATACCCAAGAATGAACCCCACACGCCTGTAATCCCAGTACTTAGGAGGCTGAGACAGGAGGATCGCAGGTTCACAGCCAGCCTCAGCTACTTAGTGAGGCCCTCCGCAACTTAGTGAGACCCTGTTTCAGAATAATAAATAAAAAGGGCTGAGGGTAGCCGAGCGTGGTGGCGCACGCTTGTAATCCCAGTACTTTGGGAGGCGGAGACCAGAGGATCCAGGTTCGTGGCCAGCCTCAGCTCGCGCATGCGCGCGTGCTCTCTCTCTCTCTCTCTCTCTCTCCCTGTCTCTCTCTCCCTCTCTACTTAGTGAGGCCCTCCGC
>PVJS01049793.1:0-14546 GCA_004027185.1 Glis glis | reverse complement strand
ACCGCAAAAAAAAAAAAAAAAAAAGAAAGAAAGAAAAAATCCGATCAAAACATTAATAGTGATTATCTTGGAGTTAGAGTAGTTTTCTTTGTTCCAGTTTTAAACGCCTTTCTCTTTCATTATATTTCAGAAGGGCAGCAGAGGAGGCATTTTCCCATTAATGCAACCAAACAAAAAGTCCTTTGCTTAGTGGCTCAGGGGACAGAGCACTACCTAGGACTGACCTCCATGAACCTCCGTTTCTTTCTCTGTTAGACAGTTGTTAAAATGCAGCACTGTTCAATAGAACTTCCTTCCATGGTGGAAATACTGTATTTCTGTATTGTCCAATGTGGAAGCTCTCAGCCTCACACGGCTTTTAAGCCCTTGAAATGTGGCTAGTGCCATTGAGACACAGAATACTTGATTTTAATTACTATTCATGTAACTAGTCTTATGTAGCTAGGGACGACTGTGCTGGATGGCACAACATAGTGCTTTTTATCCCCAGAGTGACTGTGAGGACTTAATGCCATAGCTCTGCAAATGACAATGTGCCTCATGAATGTCAGGTGAGCCTCACAATTGGGAAGATGGAAGGCAGTCCAGGCTGACTATGCCTACCTTTTTATTTTAAAATTTTTTGGTTCTGGAAATTGAACCCAGGGGCATTTGCTAGGTTGCTGAGAGTCTTGCTATATTGCTGAAGCTGGCCTTGAACCTGCAATCCTCTTGTCTCAGCCTCCCAAGTACTGGGATTACACGCATGTGCTACCACATTCAGCTGCTCCTACCATTTTAAAAAGGTGACTTTTTTTTTTTTTAAAGAAACCCACTGAGTTCTTGGGACACAGAGACAATTAAAGCTTTGGTGAAACACAATAAATCCTTTCTTCAAAGATGCCCAAAGTATTTAAGTCCCGGGAGGAATCTCACATAGAGAAAACAAGTCCAAAAGATTCAAACAGGTTCTCAAACTTGAAGGCCCACAAGGGCCAGTCATGTGAGAAGTGGGGGGCATGGAAGGGGCAGGTGCAGACAAGAGGGCTAGTTCCCGATCTAAAGTGGGCACCCCTCAGCTCCCTGCTGCCACATGGGAATGTGAACCCTGCATTTCCAGATCTTCTGATTTTTCAACAGAAGCCAGAAATCTGAACTTTTATATGAAATCTGCACCTTTTCAAATGTTTGTGACAATTAAAAACAAAAACACCCTTTTGTTTGAGCCAAGTAAAGCAAGAAGTGATTTGGACGACCTTTCTCTTCCCATGCCTGACTCAGAGCTTGGCTCCTGGAAGAGGCTCATCAAAACCCAAGTAACATCTCCCTGGTCCCCAGGCTCCCTGAGGACAGACCCTTGGGCAACCTGGCTGCCTACTAGTCCCTGACCCACTCACCTCCCTGTTCTCCCTACCCCTGGTGGCATCTATACCTGGGCCAGTTAACTCCAACAGCTGGACATCCTCAGTGCACCTTTACTACCTCTCTGGGCCTGAGGGCAGCCACTGGCTGGCACTGCCTGCTGCCCAGATCTGCCTGGGCAGAGCCATGGAATGGGCCCAGTGTCCCTAACATCTTTCCCTAATTTGGGGAAAGTGCTTGGGCATGACACAGAAAAAGGAAGCAGGATCTCAGGAGGGAGCTGGAATTCATAAATTGAATACCCAGGAAAGGGTAAAAAAGGAAAGAGGGTGATCTCCAGAAAGAACAGTTAGGTTTGGCCTGGATTTGTGCTTTCCATCTGCATAGGCCTCAGAGCACTGGATGTTTTAAATGCCTTGCAAATGCACGCATGTCCTGCGTTTAAACAAATTTGGGGGATTCTGTGTCACAGACCTCCCTCTTGGAGACTCCAAGTATACATGCATCCTAAAAGGTTTGGGAAGTCCTACAGTCAAAAAACAAAGTAATGTACATTTAACTCACTGTTTCTCAAACTTATTCAACTCAGAACCCCCCTCATCATAACTTAACCTATTAAGTTAAGGGGGATTTCTTTTTTCTTTTCTTTTTTTTTATTTTCCAGTGGTACTGGGGATTGCACCCAGGGGCATTCTACCTCTGAGCTACAACCCCAGCCCTATTTTATTTTATTATCTTGAAATAGGGTCTCACTAAATTGCAGAGGGCCTCTCTAAGTTGCTGAGGCTGGCTGTGAACCTACGATCCTCCTGTCTCAGCCTCCCAAGTACTGGGATTACAAGCATGCACCACCATGCCTGGTTTTCATGGAATCTCACCCAGAGAAATGGTGGCAGTCACCTCGAGTGGCTGTGCTGTTGGGCTGGGCTGCAGCCACTGAGATAGCGCAGGGGGAGGGGGACTGCAGCAGATGGAGCTGCCTGGGCCTTTGGTGATAGTCTGGAGCTAGTTCCAGGCACCTCGGAGAAGCCCCTGGAGCAAGGCCTGCACCTCCCCACTCACTGTTGTCATTTGCATTGAGAGCCATCAAACGTGCACGAAATGTCAGTGTGTGCCAGGCCTTTCCCAAAAATTATTTCATTTTCCTTCCCAGATCGCCCACCCCACTTTACAGACGAGGAAACCAAAGCTCAGAGCAGCATGGGGACTTGTCTGTGACCACTGCCAGGCACAGGGCAGCATATCATCCTCTTGCAGGGCGAGGGGGGACACACATGGGTCTCCTGTTCAGTGTGGACTCCAGACCCACGAAAATCACCCGCCAAATGTTCTAAATTACACATTCTGGGTTTAACCCTAGAAATTCTGATTCCACAGTATGGGGTGAGGCTCATGCATCTATATTTTCGGGAAGCTCCTCAAGTGATTCTGAGAGATGGCCAGTTTGGGACCGCACTGTTTTAGGGACTACTCAGGGAGCCCTGGGTGGGGAACAGAGGAAAAACTGAAACAGGCTCAACTCTTACTCCACATGTTTGTTTTTGATTCTCCTGCTTTAGTAACAAGTACCCCAAGTAAGGGCTGGGGTGTCATCTCCTATCTTCCTGTTTGTCCTGAATTAAGGGAAAGGGTACAAGATGGGGTCAGGATGAGGGTGGGGTGCTGGAGGAGAAAGGAGAGTCATCAAGGCCCTGGATGATGCGGGCCAGGGCTGGGGAGGTTTCTGGAGAAGAGCATATTCCAGCCACAGGAAGTTCTCAGCTGTGCTCAGTGAGGAGAGTTGGCTGCAGCCTGGGGTGGGGGCCTGTGGGGAACGGGAGTGGGCAGGGCAGTGAGTGCTGGTAGTGTGGTTTCTGCTAGGTTGTTTTTTTTGGGGGGTACTGGGGATTGAACCCAGAGACATTCTACCTCTGAGCTACACCCCCAGTCCTATTTTATTTTTATTTTGAAACAGGGTTTGTTAGGTTGATGAGAATCTCACTACTCACTGAGGCTGTCCTTGAACCTGTGATCCTCCTGTCTCAGCCTCCCAAGTACTGGGATTACAAGCATGTGCCACCATGCCTGGCTTCTGCTGGTTTTCTGTGCCAAGTTGGAGGGCTGCGGAGAGGGAACTATCCGCTTTTTCCCATTCCTGTTTGCCTAGGACCTGACTGTGTGTCAGGGAGGAGCAGGAGGGGCTGCTGGACTCAGCCGCTCTCTCCTCTGACCCCCACCCCCAAGCGCTACAGACCTCTGCCATAACACCGTGCCTCTCTCCTGCCTACCACCCTCAGTGGCACACACACACCTGAGTCTGCCCCCACACCTCGAGCATCCACTCACCTTGTCAATGACCCCAACCACCCTGCAGGCCCTCAGCTGCTCCAAGGCAGAGCTCAGTGTGCGGATGGGCCGGAGTCTCAGGCTGCTGAACCCCTGTGGAGGAGGGATACAGGCCGGTGAGACCAGGGCTGAGTCTACCTCAGTCACAGCGGCCTCACCTGGCTGTGGGCAGGGGCTTCTGGGGACCACAGTACGAGGACCAGGGTCTAGGCCGACCCCAAGTCACAGACACAGTCTGAGTGGAGAAGCAAGCCTTGACTCATGGGGGCCCACACAGGTCCAGGGAGCCAGACTGACCTTTGCTCAGCCCCTACCCAGCCCTCCACGCTCCAGAAAGTTCTCGGGGCTTCAGAAGCCCCCTCCAGAAAGCCCCATCCATAGGAGGCAGATGTTCCCAGGGTGAGGGGTGGGAAATAGCCTGGGTACATGTGGGCTCGGGGAACCTGCCTGGGAGTCCAAGCCACCTGCTTTGGGGAAAGGCAGCCTGCAAGATACGGTGAGCCTAGGAGGGTGGGTGTGCAAACCTGTGGACAGGGGAAGTATCCGTGCATTTTGAACCCCCGAGTGCCCACTGGGTTGGCAAAAGCCACATGGGGAGAGTCTTGGGCACATATGTGTACACACACATTCATGTGTGTACACGTCCTCCAAATATCCACTGGTCTCCATTCACCACAGAAATGGATCTAAGGCTGTGGGGGCGCACACCAGTCAGCACGTGTGTGCGCATGCGAGCTGGGTGGATGTGCACGTACACGTGTCAAGTACTCTCTGAGGGTGCCAGACTGGACTGGGATGATTCAGTGAGTGTTTGGGAATGAATGAGCTGTGAGAGCGTGGGAGAGAGGAAGCTGCAGGAGGACCGGAGGGCAGCTCTGTAGCTCTGGCAGACACCGGCCAACTCCTACCCTCCACTCCCACCCTGCCCTGCAGTGGAGGCTCTTGGGGATGGGGCCTCAGCGCTACCCTCAGACCGCCTCCTGAGGTCTCGGGATCCCCTCACCGTGTCAGGGCTGGCTCCGCTGCCCAGTGTCCGTTGCAGGTGGCAGTTGAAGATCTCCTCAGCCCGCCGCAGGTACTTGGTGATCTTCAGCTTCACTGCCTCGCAGCGCTCCTTGTTGGGGTCGACTGTAGGGAATGAGGGTCTCCAGGGCCTGCCCTGTCCCCCAGCCCTGGCCTTGTTGGAGGGCTGTGATTCCAGCTCCCGTTGCCCACCCTCTGCCTTCCACAGCAGATGGCCCCCAGATCTGATCCCGATCCCCACTCTAGGGTGGCAGATCCACAGGGGAGGAGGAAGAAGGAAGATGGTAGCAGGAGACTGGGAACAAGTCACCCCTCAGCCAACAACACTGTACACTCGATAGCCAGCACCTCACTGGTCACCATCACACCCTGGGAAGGGACAAGGTGGGGATTTCCACGTCCATTTATTCAGAGGTGAGATGGAACCTTCCAGATGGAACCTTCTACTTCCTCTATCTCTTATGCCCAGTGTGGGAAAGGCCAGGGTGGAGTCCAGATCAGAGGGCAAAGCAGTTCCCTGGTCAGGCCCGAAGCCCAGGGGCACAGGAAGGTGGAGTCGGGCACTCCTACCTGCAGCCTGGCCACGGGCCCTCAGGGTCTCAAGCTGGTTCAGCGCCAGCCTCTCCCCCAGCATGGAAATGCCTCGCTCTGCCCTGAGCAGGCCTCCCCTCGCCCTCTGGGCCTCTGCTGCTCTCTCTGGCACAGTGCCGGGTCCTGCACTGGATAACGCACCCACTGCTCTTCAGCGTTCATGTTAGAGCTTTTGCTTCTAGAAATGTCCCATGCTGGTCCAGTCTGGCCTCAGTTTCCCTCTTCCCTCCTACTTCATTGTTCTTCCTACCTGGGACTATAATTGGCCATCACCAACTCATCAGTCACCTTTGCTCCCCCACAACAGTGCAAATTCCCAGGGCAGCAGCCCAGCTCCGGGGCCAGCCAGGTGCCGTGGGCCAAGCACACAGCCCAGGAGCCACAATCACTCCTATCCCAGCAGTGCCCCTTGGGAGCTGTGGAGCCCTGAGCAACTGACTGCCACATACCTCAGTTTCCTCATTTGGAAAATAAGGATAAAAAAAGTTCCTGCTGGGTGTGGTTGTGCTCAGCTATACTCCTAGCTACTTTGGAGGCTGAGGTGAGAGGATCGCTTGAGCCCAGGAGTTCAAGACAGATGGGGGAAACATAGTGAGACCTTGTCCCAAAAGAAAAAAAAAATCCTACATACTTGTAACTACACGTGACAAATATAGCAATTTCTTTTCTTCTTCTTTTTTTTTTAATTGGTACTGGGGATTGAAACCAGGGACATTCTACCTTCAAGCTACACCTCCAGCCCTTTTTATTTTGTTTTTTGTTGTTGCTTGGAAACAGAGTGTCACTAGGTTGCTGAAAGCCTCCCTATGTTGCTGAGGCTGTCCTCAAACCTTCAATCCTCTTGTCTCAGCCTCCCAAGTACTGGGATTACAGGTGTGTGCCATCATGCTCAATCCTTTTTATTTTGAAACAGGGTCTTGCTAAGTTGTTGAGGCTGGCCTCAAACCTGCGATCGTCCCATCTCAGCCTCCCAAGTATTGGGATTATAGGCGTGTACCACCACACTAGGCCAAATATAGTATTTTCTATTACTGTGAGGCTCAGAAGAGTTAATATAGGTAAAGCCCTTGAAATGGTGCCTGGTAGATAGGAAGTGCTTCATAAACCCTAGCTATCTCATTATTGTTCTTCATGGATGCCTGCAGGGCTAGTATAGTGCACCCCCCACACCTCTGCCATGGATGCACACAGGACAGGGTGGATGGATGACAGGCGAGCCCTGAACCAGCCCTTCCCCACCCACCCCCGTCTCTGTACAGCCCCACCTCACCGTGTACACCGCGGAGCAGCACATCCACACCGTTCTGGTAGTGGTTGAAGGCTGCCTCGTAGTCCTCACTAACATCACGCTCCAGGGCCAGCCGGATCTGCGTGGCTGCGTCCACCAGGTAGTCACGCTTGGTCATGTCAGGTGCCCCCATGGCCACCCGGTTGCGAATCTGCTCCAGGTACACGCAGGCCTGGGATCGTGGTCGTGAGTAGGGCTCAGGCTCCAGGCCTGGGCCAGGCAGGCATTCACAGGCCACCAGGCTCATGGCTGCCTCGAAGCTGGGATCTAGAGTGAGCAAATGCAGGGGGAGGACGTAGCTGGGAGCTACACCCCTCTGCACCCTGGTTTCCTCCACTGAATATTGGGGAGACTATATTCACCTCCAAAGGCCAGTGGGATCAGAGCTAATGTGAATAAGGTTCCTTCAGTGAGCCAGATCCTTCCTAAGAAGTGGTAACAGAGCTTGGAGTTCTGTTTTTCTCTTCATTCAAATTCAGTTCAACAAATATTTCTTAAGCATGTACTATGAGTTGAGCACTGGAGAGAGCTGGGCGCATCTGCGACCAGAGCTGCCTTCCAGGGGCCTCCACCCCACAGTGTCTAACATGTGGGACACATGGAGTCCACACTGTCCCCCTGCCCTGCCTTCTCCCCTCCCTGCTCCTCCTATGGGAATCTCATTCACCCTACAGGTTCTGCTCAGTGGCTCCTGGGACAGGACAGATTGTCCCTGCTTTTTTTTGTTCCCCTTGGTCCTGGGGTCGGCATGGTCAGTGTATGAGGCTCCTCCACGCGCCAGCGGAGAGCCCAGCCTTAAAGCCCAGATGCGGATGAGATGACCAAGTGGCAATTTTGGTGCCACTATAGATGGAGTTAGATGAAGAGGGCAGGGCCCAGTCAACAGAGAGATGGCTGTGTCCCGGCCCTGGCCCTGAGAACGCCCGGAGGCCATGTGGTCTCCACCACCTGACAGCAGCCCCTCCCTCAGCAACGGGAGACACACTGCCCAAAGGATACGAGCAGTGTCTGCGAGGGAGGTAGCGGCTCAGAGAGGCCATCAGCGTTGCCTCTGCCCTTCGCCGAGGCCTCGCAGCCACGTTTGCTCTCTCAGGTGCCACTGGGAAAGGGCCAGCTGGGAACTTCCTCCCCCAGGCCCTTTCGGCCACAGTGCAGAGAGGGAGATGAAAACAGGATGCACGGAGGGGTGGAAGGAAAGCCACAGGCCCGGCGGCGGGGAGCTGAGCCCTGGCCAGGATGCGCTCAGATGTGCGGCCGGGCCCAGCCCAAGGGACACTGAGGCCTGTGTTCTGCAGGCACCAAGGCCGGCTGGGCTGGGCTGCGCGTGTCGGCAGGACCTGAGTCGCGGTGCCACGCCTGGACGCCAGCAGCACGTGCATGCAGCCCTCCAGTGCGGGCACACGGGGTGCACCGCCCCGCGGGGAACCCCGGGGGAAGCCGGGCGGGGCGGGGAGAGGAGCGGGCCCCCTGGCCCGGGAGGGTGGAGGAGGAGCGGGCAGACACCGTACCTGCCCGAGCTGGGAGCTCGGTCCGCGGGGCCGGACCTCCCGCGCCGCCGCCCCTTCATTCATCCCGGCGAACGAGCGCTCTGTGGCCGCCGCCTGCCGCCCGCGGGTCAGGTGCGGGGTCCAGCCCGGTGCGGCCCGGCCATTGGCTGCGGATGAGCTCATCCTCCTCTTGTTAGAATAAACCACCAATCACCGCCCGGCTCAGATTCTGCCGGTCCTTAAAGCCGCAGGGTCCGCGCTGCCAGGCCCTGGGGTCGCGTCGGGGAGGGGATGGGGGTGGTGGGCGCGGACAGAGAGTGGGGCGGGGTGGGGGAGAGGAGGTCTGTGGTCACCCAGGGATGAGGGAGGAGCTGCTTCCGAAATCTAAGCCGACTGGAAAGCGCCCAAGGCACTTCCAGGACATACTCACCACTTCACTCACTTATTCAACTATTTATAATTAGGTGTTGATCCTCTACTTGCTCAGAAGGATCGATGTTGAGGTAGATACACGAAGGCACAGACAGCTATGCGCATGTCCTCCTGGGGTTACAGCCTAGTGCGGGCTGCAGGGATTTAAGAGCTAAATAGTAGAATTGACATGTGGTTTCATTGTGATTAGGGAGGGAGAAGCAGCCTAAGGGGCCATGAGCAAGTCTGGGGGTCCGAAGGCTTTCGAGAGAAAGCCATATCTATTTATTTATTTATTTATTTTATTGTGGTACTGGGGACTGAACCCAGGGGCATTCTACCTCTGAGTTGTATCCCCAGCCCTATTTTATTTTTTATTTTGATACAGGGGCTCACTAAGTTGCTGAGTGCCTTGCTAAGATGCTGAGGCTGTCTGTGAACCTGCGATCCTCCTGTCTCAGCCTCCCAAGTACTGGCATTACAGGTGTGCCACGCCTGGCTGAGAAAGCCAAATCTGATCTGAGCTTCCAACTCAAGAGCACAGGCTCACCCGAGCCCTTAGTGCCCACAGGACCCACACTGTCCTTCCCTACTGAGCTTGCTGTGTGGTGATATCTTTTCATACCTCTTGCTGCTCCAGACTTCCACCCCACCACCGCCACCCGCACCATCACTCTCAATCAAAGCTGGTGCTTTCTCCTTAAAGACACTGGAGCACAGATTCCCCCTCCCCCCAGCTAGGTTTAACAAGCCCAGAACTAAACTCTTAAAACACAACATATAGAATAAGAGAAAATACTTGGAAATCATATATCTGATAAGTGTCTATCATCCAGAATATACAAAGAACTCTTACAATTTTTTTTTTTTTTTGCGGTACTGGTGATTGAATCCAGGGGCATTCTACCTCCAAGCCACACCCCCAGCCCTATTTTTACTCTTTTTATTTTGGAAGAGGGTCTCACTAAGTTGTGGAGGGCCTCACTAAGTAGCTGAGGCTGGCTGCCAACCCGCGATCCTCCTGTCTCAGCCTCCCAAGTACTGGGATTACAAGCGTGCGCCATCACACCCAGCCGATTCTTACAATTTAACAATTAAAAAGACAGATAACCCAGCCAGGCATGGCGGCACACACCTATAATCCCAGTACTTGGGAGGCTGAGACAGGAGGATCGCAGTTTTAAGGGTAGCCTTGACAACTTATGGAGACCCTGAGCTACACCCCATCTCTTTTTTATTTTTGATTTAATTATTTTGGCAGTACTGGGGATTGAACCCAGGGCCTTGCCCATACTAGACAAGTGTTCTACCACTGAGCTATATCCCCAGCATTTTATTTTTTATTTTGAAACAGGATCTCACTAAGTTGCTGAGGGTCTTGCTAAATTGCTGAGGCTAGCTTTGAACCTGAGATCCTTCCGTCTCAACCTTCCAAGTACTGGGATTATAGGCATGAGCCACCACGCCTGGCTTGAGACCGTTATAAAACGAAACAAAACAAAAAAGGGGCTAGAATGAGGTTCAGTGGTAGAGTGCCCCTGGGCTCAATCCCCAATACCACACACAAAAAAAGACAGATAACCTAGTTTAAAAGTGGGGCCAGATCTGGTGGCACATGCTTGTCATCTCAGTACTTGAGAGGCTGAGACAGGAGGTTTGCAGGTTTGAGGCCAGCCTCAGCAACTTAGCCAGGCCCTCAGCAATTTAGTGAGACCCTGTTTCAAGATGAAAAATTAAAGAGGGATGGGGGTACAGCTCAGAGATGCTCCTGGGCTCAATCCCACACACACACACACACAAAGAAAAACAAAAAAGTGGGTGAAGGATTTGAATAGGTATTTCTTCAAAGAAGATATGAAAATAGCCAGTAAACCGGGCTTGGTGGGGCACGCTTGTAATCCCAGTACTTGGGAGGCTGAGACGGGAGGATCCGGGTTCACGGCCAGCCTCAGCTACTTAGTGAGGCCCTCTGCAACTTCGTGAGACCTGGTTTCAAAATAAAGTATAAAAAATAGGGCCGGGGGTGTAGCTCAGAGGTAGAACGCCCCTGGGTTCAATCCCCAGTACCGCACACACACACAAAAAATAGCCAGTAAGCACTTGAGAAGATGTTCAACATCATTAGTCATTAAGGAAATGAACATTAAAACTGCAATGCAGTATCACTTCCACACCCACTGGGTGGCCATAATAAAAAAAGGTACAGTAACAAAAGTTGGCAAGGATCTGGAGAAATTGGAACTTTCATACATTGCTGATGAAGTACAGCTGCTTTGGAAATAATTTGGCAGTTTCTCAAAAAGTTAAAACATAGAATTACCATATGACCCAGCAATCCACTCCTAGGTATATACGCAAGAGAACTGAATACATTAACATGAAAATTTGTACATAAGTGTTGATAGCAGCATTACTCATAATAGCCAAAAAGTGGAAACAACCCAAATATCTATCAACTGATGAATATATAAATAAATGTTATATACACATATAAAGGAATATTATTCAGCCACTAAAAGAGTGAAAAGCTGGGCGTGGTGGAGCACTCTTGTAATCCCAGTACTTGGGAGGCTGAGACAGGAGGATTGCAGGTTTGAGGATAGCCTCCACAAGTAGTGAGATTCTCATCAACCTAGCGAGACCCTATTTCAAAATAAAAATTAAAAAATAGGGTTGAGGGTATAGCTTGGAGGTAGAATGCCCCTGGGTTCAATCCCCAGTACAAAAGAAAAAAAAAACAAGGCTGAAAGTGTGTCCCTGGGTTCAATCTTCAATCCCCAGTACCACAAATAATAATAATAATAATAATAATAATAATAATAATATTTTTGGTGGTACTAGGGATTGAATCCAGGGGCATTTCTACCTCAAAGATACACCCCAGCCCTATTTTATTTTTGTTTTGAAACAGGGTCTTGCTAAGTTGCTGAGAGTCTCACTACTTGCTGAGGCTGTCCTGAACCTGCGATCCTCCTGTCTCAGTCTCCCAAGTACTGGGATTACAAGTGTGCACCACCACATCCAGTTTTATTATTATTAATAATAATAAACTAATTAAAATGTTTTTGATACTGGGGATTGAATCCAGAGGCATTCAACCCCCAAGCTGCACCCTCAGCCCTATTTTACTTTTTATTTTGAAACAGGGTCTTGATAAGTTGCTGAGGGTCTGGCTAAATTGCTGAGGCTGGCCTTAAACCTGCGATCATCCTGTTTCAGCCTCCCAAGTACTGTGATTACAGGCATGTGCCACCACACCCAGTTTATTAATTTATTTTAACTGATACATAAAAACATAAAATTTGTACATATTAGGGGGGTACCATGTAATGTTTCGATACATTTATACATTGCATAATGTTTAAATCAGGTTAACACTCTTACAGATTCCTTCCGGCTTTCTCTCTGTAATCTTTCCATCCTAAAGACAATTCACACTGCATCAGTGGGACCCTTCTCAAAGCACAGCAGACTCTGCCCCTCCTCTGCTCAAAACCCTGCAAGGGCCCCCATCTGACTCCAAGACGAGCTCAAAGCCCCAACTATGGCTCCAAGGCCCTGGGTCCCTCCCTCTTTCACAGTTCCTTCTCATCTCCTACCAACCTCACACACTCAACTCCAGCTCCTCGCCGTTCCAGAGCACAGGCCTGTGCCCTGCAGCTGCCCCTGCCTGGACTAGTCGGCCTCTAGAAATCAGCCTGGTTACAGCTGCCTCTGCCTGAGTGTCTCCCTGATGTGACTTTCTTGTGAGTCTCACTCTAACCACACACTCCCCCTTCATTCTCCTCACCCTGCTCTGCTTCTTTTCCACTGGATTTAACAGTGCAGCATGCTCTATAATTTATTTGTCTTATGTGTTTATTTTCTTAATGTTTTGTGTGTGTGTGTGTGTGTGTGCGGTACTGGGGATGGAACCCAGGGGCATTCTACCTCTGAGCTACACCTCCAGCCCTATTTTATTTTTTATTTTGAAACAGGGTCTCACTAAGTTGCTGAGGCTGCCCACAAACCTGCAATCTTCCTGTCTCAGCCTCCCAAGTACTGGGATTACAAGTGTACGCCACCATACCGAACTAAAACTTCTTAGTTTTTTTAACTCCAGGTGTAAGACACACATGGGCAAGGGCTTCTGTCTGCTTTGCTCACCATTATATCCCAAGTGTGAAGAACAGCATGTGGCACACATAGTATTACTCAAGAAATATTTGCTGCATGAATAAGCAAGTTATAGAAAATAAGAAGGAATTATCCAGGAAAAGTGGTTGGAGAGGGTGGTGGAGGAGGATGTTGTGGGCAGAGACAAGATAATATAAATGCTTTGATAAATGAAGGGGGAAGATAACATTTGCTGATCAAACAGATGGCAGAGAGTCTATTTGATAAAAGTTTGCACTCATTCATGATAAAGACAAACTCTTGCTTAACAAATTCTAAACAAGCTCATGAATTTACTTCTTAACTCGATAAGGGGCTATCTATCAGAAACTTAGAGCAAACACCATATGTAATAGTGGAACTTTAGAAGTGTTCCCACAGTCCAATTGTCTTTCTGGCATAAGGTAGGACCATGCTTCTCTACCCCTCTGGAAGTTAAGCTTAGCCATAGGACTTTGAAATGTTTGTGGACGAAACGTGTCGTTTTAGGGTGGGCGCTTCACCAGTCAGTACATCACCCACCCAGCCCCTTCCTCCCGCCATAACAGCCGTGGAAGCACCTGTCTCTGGAGGCAGAGAGCATCCATTGGCCTGGACCTCTGGGAAACAACAATAAAGGAACCTCCTCCCCTACCCCATGACTTCTGTTGGACATGATCTGTGAGAAATATTTTTTTTATTGCATTGAGCCACGAAACCTTTGGATTTTTACTGCAGCATACCTTGACTTATCCTGAATGATACACCCAGTGTAGTCAGAAATGAACCAATGCTAATCATAATGCACCAATTAAAAAAAGGAAAAATAAAGAAGTTTCCAGAAAGAAAGAAAGAAATGAAGCAATGCCTCTACTCTTCAACAATGTACTGGAAATTATAACAAATGCAATAAGCAATTAAAAACAAACAAAAAGGGGTTGGGGATGTAGCTCAGTGGTAGAGCACTTGCCTAGCATGTGCTAGGTCCTGGGTGCAATCCCCAGCACTGTACATACATACATACATACATACATACATACATACATACATACAAGAAATTTAAGGATTGGGAAGGAAGAAGCCAAATTTCTATTGTTTGTGGTGTGATTATCCACCTGAAAACTCCAAGACCATCAATTGGTGAGTTCAGCAAAGAGGCTGGACACAGAGCCATATTAACAAACCCATAGCTTTCCTATATATTAGCAATAGCAACTTAAAAATTCAGTAATAATTTTAAAATATCACTTACCATAGTAATAAAAACTAATAAGTCCTTCGAAATAAACTTGTTAAAAACATATCACCTTCATGGTGAAAACAAGAGTGGCTTGAAAAACCCAAATAAATGAAACAATATGTTATGTTGAAGGATGATTCCCATTTTAAAGATGTCAGTTTTCTCTGGGTGTGGTGGCACATGCCTGTAATCCCAGTACTTGGAAGGCTGAGACAGGAGGATCACAGGTTTGAGGACAGCCTCAGGCTCGTATCAACCTAGTGAGACCCTGTTTCAAAATAAAAATAAAATAAATAAAATAGGGCTGTGGGTGTAGCTCGGAGGTAGAATGCTCCTGGGCTCAATCCCCAGTACTACAAAACAAAACAAAACAAAACAAAACAAAACAATTCTCTTTAGATGATGATGATGATGATGATGATGATGATGATGATGATTTTGTGGTACTGGTGATTGAACCCAGGGGATTTCTACCTCTGAGCTATAACCCCAGCCCTATTTTATTCTTTATTTTGTTTTGTTTTGTTTTTTTTGCAGTACCGGGGATTGAACCCAGGGGCGTTCTACCTCTGAGCTACACCCCCGGCCCTATTTTTTATACTTTATTTTGAACCCGGGTCTCACGAAGTTGCGGAGGGCCTCACTAAGTAGAGAGAGAGAGAGACAGGGAGAGAGAGAGAGAGAGAGAGAGAGAGAGAGAGAGAGA
>PVJS01049792.1:0-14547 GCA_004027185.1 Glis glis | reverse complement strand
AAACCGGGTCTCACGAAGTTGTGGAGGGCCTCACTAGGTAGAGAGAGAGAGAGAGAGAGAGAGAGAGAGAGAGAGAGATACATCGCACGCATGCGCGCATGCGTGCTGAGGTTGGCCACGAATCTGGATCCTCCGGTCTCCGCCTCCCAAAGTACTGGGATTACAAGCGTGCGCCACCACGCCCGGCTCATCCTTTCTAATATATGTAAAGTTTTAAATTTTCCTCTAATCATTGTTTTAACTGCATTCTACAAATTTGATAGGCTGTATTTCATTACTGTTCAATTTACAATACTATAATTTTTGTTATTTCTTATAATTAGTAATTTAAATTGTGATTTATTTTTTACTTATTTAGAAGAATTTGGCTTAATTTCTAAATACTCAATGATTATCTAGTTACCTTTTTTTTTCCTTTTTTGTACTGGGGATTGAACCCAGAGGCATTCTACCTTCAAGCTACACCCCCAGCTCAATTTACATTTCTTATTTGGAAACAGGGTCTCATTAGGTTGCTGAGAGCCTCACTAAGTTGCTGAAGCTGGCTTTGAACCTTTGATCCTCCTTTCTCAGCCTCCCAAGTACTGGAATTACAAGCTTGTGCCACCATGCCCAGCTCTAGTTATCTTTTTTATATGCTAGTTGGATCAGTTGTTTAACAGTGTGTTCAATTTTTCTGTTTTTAGTAATTTTTTATGTCTGCCTGTTCTATTAGTTAATGAGAGATGTGTGTTAAAATTTATAACTATGATGGTGAACCTGTCTAAGACTACTATTGATCTCCTTTTGTTTTATATAGTTTGAATCAAAGTCACCAAATTCATAAAATTTTAGTGCATTACATCTTCCTATTAACTGACCAATTTTATCATTACAAATTTACCTTTTTATCTCTAGCAATACATCTGGTCTTTGTCTACTTTGCCCAATAACTGTATAATTATACCAGCTTTTATCTATTCCTTATCCTTTTAGTTTCAATCTATCTGGCAACATAGATAAATATCACAGAAATAAGTATATATACTATAAGATTCCATTTATCTCAAATTTAATAGTAAGTAAAGTAAGGATGATGAAAGTAAGATGGTGGTCACCTCTGTGGGGAAACCGAGCTGGGGAGAGGCATCACAGAAATCTATACACTTTAGATTTGTGCACATTATGCATCTCACAATATGCTCAAGGGGTTTTTTATACTTTTATTAGTGCACTATAACTATACATCACAGTGAGGTTCAAAGTGATACAAACATACGTGCACTCAGCACTTGCTGTATTTTCTTGTGTGACCCACCCTGGTCCCCTCTTCTCCCTCCCCATACATATTAGTGAGATTGGTAGTGATACCTTCATATATAGACAGAGCATTATTTGAACTGTTTCCTCCCTCAATCCTCATTTTTCTTCTCCCAATCTCGGTCCATAATTCTACTGGTCTCTCTCCTCATTTCTCATACGTCCCTTACATTTCCTATTTTTCTCTCTAAATTCTGCACATGAGAAAAAACATATGAACCTTGACTTTCTGAGACTAGATGATCTCACTAAACATAATATTCTCTAGTTCCATCCATTTTCCCGCAAATGACATAATTTGTTCTTCTTTATCGCAGAGTAAAATTCCATTGTGTGTAGAGTATATACCACTTTTTCTTTAACCATTCATATGTTGATAGACACCTGGGTTGGTTCTATAATTTGGCTATTATGAATTGTGCCGCTAGAAACATGAATATGCATGTATCACTATAGTGTTCTGGCTTTTTTTTTTTTTTTTGCGGTACCAGGGATTGAATCCAGGGGCGTTCTACCTCCGCGCTACACCCCCGGCCCTATTTTTTTTTATACTTTATTTTGAAACCGGGTCTCACGAAATTGTGGAGGGCCTCACTAGGTAGAGAGAGAGATAAAGAGAGAAAGAGGGAGAGAGAGAGGGAGAGGGAGAGGGAGAGGGAGAGATAGAGGGAGAGGGAGAGGGAGAGAGCTGAGGCTGGCCGCTAACCCGGATCCTCCGGTCTCCGCCTCCCAAAATACTGGGATTACAAGCGTGCACCACCACGCCCGGCTATTCTGGATTTTTGGAAAGATGCCGAGTAGCAGTATGGCTGGGTCATACGGTGGTTCCATTTCTAGTCTTTTGAGGAACCACCATACCAATCTCCACAGTGGTTATACTAATTTACAATCGCACTAATAGTGTATAAGACTTCCTATTTCCCTACATCCTAGCCAGCATTTATAATTGTTTGTATTATTGATTACTACCATTCTAACTGGAGGGTGGACAGAAATTCAGTGTAGTTTTGGTTTGCATTTTTTATATCTAAAGTTTTATTTTCCTTTCTAAACACTAACTTAAACCTGTTTCTCCAGGTCTATTCCATCTCAGGATGTGTCACCTCCAATTAACCCATCAACTCTAGCCAGCAGTCACTTATCATCTAGAACATCAATAAAGTTATACGGGCAGTATCTCCAAAATATCTTACAATCATTTAGATCTTCCCCCATATCTACTGCCACTCTTGTGGTTCAGTTTACCTTAACAATTCACCTAAAAAAAAAAGCTACCAAATGTATCTGCCAGTTCCTACTCTAGCCTTTCACTATCCCTTCTCCTCAAAATAACTAAAGCAACCTTTAAATACACAAATCAGATCTTCTGCTTAAAATTTTTTCAAAGCACCCCATAATAATTTCAATCAAAACCAAACTTCTTAAACGACCTAGAAGCTCTTTAAGAATTAATCTGTTCTTCACTCTGAATTTCATTTCATGTCACTATCTCTTTTGTTCCTTATAATCCAGCAGCACTGCCTTGTTTCTAGTTATTTCTACATATCAAACTCTTTCCTCTATCATGGCCTATAATTCATCATCCCAACTCCTTACCAAGGTAATATTTACTTCAGGTCATCTCTCAAAATTAAATTTTCTTAAAGAGGAGTTCATGAATCCATAGATCCAAAAGCAATTACTTCAAAGCCAGGCACACACATATAATCCCAGTTACTTTGGAGGCTGAGAATAGAGGATCACACATTCGAAGCCACCTAAGCAATTTAACAAGACCCCATCTCAAAATAAAAAAATAAGAAGGGCTGGGAATGTAGCTCAGTGCTTGTCTAGCATGCCCAAGACTCTGGGTTCAATCCCCAGTATTGCAAAAACAAACACTACCTTACCACTTCCTGTCACAGAATCCATTCACTTATTTATAGCACATAGCCATTTGTCTGTATTTTATATATACACGTGTGTGTGTGTGTGTGTGTACAGAGTCAGAAACATGTCTGTCTAGTTTATCATTAGATCATTCCAAACACTAAGCACAGTCTGATCTGTGTTCAACAAATACTTTTTTGAGTGTGTGTGTGATACTGGGGATTGAACCCAGGACCATTCTACCTCTGAGATACAACCAAGTCCTATTTTAATTTTGAAACTGAATCTCAGTAAGTTGCTAAGGACCTCACTAAGTTGCTGAGGCTGGCTAGCCTCGAACCTGCAATCCTCCTGTCTCAGCCTCCCAAGTACTGGGATTACAGGCGTGTGCCACCAAACCCACCTAATAAATACTTCTTAAATAAATGAATCAGTAAATGAATGAACAAATCATCTTAATACACTCACCTCAAGACCCAAGAGAATACATATTGCTCCACTATTCTCCATATAACCATTGCCTTAACACGGGAAATCAAGTGTCTTAAATCACAGGCATTAACTTCAAGTGGTTGAAAAGTAACAGGTCCACCAATTACAAATGAGAAATGAATGAAATTATGGAGAT
The DNA here is from genome assembly GCA_004027185.1 of Glis glis. Classification (NCBI taxonomy): domain Eukaryota; kingdom Metazoa; phylum Chordata; class Mammalia; order Rodentia; family Gliridae; genus Glis; species Glis glis. The sequence goes on along the minus strand of PVJS01049792.1, from coordinate 10,751 downwards.
TATCCTCCCCAAAAGTTAAGAGTTTCAATATATTTTTAAGGAGTGCAAGCTTGCAAATACATAATAGTACATTTAGATATACAACCTCCAAAAGCCCTTATGGGTATAAAGAAGGGAAAAAATAAATTATGTGGATGAACAAGTAGGTTTGAGACATATAGATGCTATCTATTCTTTCAGATCAAAAAAAATTTATTACAATGGACTGACACCAGATTATCTTCAGAAGGAAACCAAAAGACTGAAAAGTAGAATCTCAACTTTAGTAGTACTCTCATAAAATGTTTCCAAATATTTCTGACCAAGAGCCTCCAAAAACTATAGAGAATAGTATGCCAGGGATACACAGTCCAACACAGCTCTACCCTGAAAGTGAATGCAGTGAGAAATTACTGACCTTTACTCCATATTTTACTTTTCCAGCATAATGTTTTATGATGAAAGCAGGCTCCATCACAGCTGGAAATTCAATGTAAGAATTCTCTTCATGTTGATGCTTAAACTTCTCTAGCAATGTCTGATTTGTAGCCTGTGGAAAGCTGAATTTAAGGAAAAAAATACAAGAAAGATGCAGTAGTTACTATAGGCTGTACAAAAGTACATTATAATAATATTGCTATCTAACACATTCAGCAGTTTACAAAGAGTTTTCACCTATAATATCTAATCCAATTGTCATAAGCTAAAAAGTAAGTATAACAAGGATTGGTGTTACTATTTTATAGAAGAGGGATTTTAAAAGTTGCGATATGACCATACTCACACTTTAAAACACGTCGGCCGGGCATGGTGGCACACGCTTGTAATCCTAGTACTTGGGAGGCGGAGACCGGAGGATCCGGGTTCGCGGCCAGCCTTAGCTACTTAGTGAGGCCTTCCACAACTTCATGAGACCCGGTTTCAAAATAAAAGTATAAAAAATAAGGCCAGGGGTGTAGCTCAGAGGTAGAATGCCCCTGGGTTCCATCCCCGGTATAGCAAAATAAATAAATAAATAAATAAATAAATAAATAAATAAATCACATCTGTGCTGGGTGTGGTGGTGCACGCCTGTAATCCCAGTACTTGGTAGGCTGAGACAGGAGGATCACAGGTCTGAGAACAGCCTCGACAACGGAGCAAGACTCATCAACCAAGCGAGACCCTGTTTCAAAATAAGAAATAAAATCGGGCTGGGGATATAGCTCAAAGGTTGAATGCTTCTGGGTTCAATCTCCAGTGCCACCAAAAAAAAAACACGTCTGAGAAATTAACTCGGTCATTATGTATTTTCTTAGGATGCACTGTGATGCAATAGAGTAAAACATAAAGGAAAGTAAACCCCCATTTTTTTTATTCTTTGTGGGCGAGAACTTCCAAATAAGAGAATAATCTCTTATTCCTTATGTAGGTCCTTAATATCCATAGTCACTCTGTTTTCCTACTTCTTCATAAACATATAGAAATTTTCTTATCTATATATGTATTACTACATATTTCTATAATAAATCTATTACAATTTCAAATCTTTTTAGACCATGTAGCTTAACCCAAAAAGATTTTAGGTAACTGTAAAGAGGTGAAATTCTCTTCATTGGTCACAATTGACATCTAAGTTAGGTAATGACTGGCTAGGAAAATGTAGGTTTGGGTTTTTTGTTTTGATTTTTGTTGTTCTTTTGTTTGTTTGTGGTACTGGGGATAGAACCCAGCGAAGTCCTACCACAGAGCTATACCCCCATCCCTATTTATTTTTTATTCTGAGACAGAGTCTCACTAAATTACTGCACGCTGACCTCGAATTTGTGATCCTCCTGTCTCAGCCTCCTAAGTACTAGGATTACAGGTGTGCGCAAGCAAGACTGGCTAAAAATATAATTTTGTATAATAAGATGTGCACCTATTGAAATTTTTGCTTAGAGAATGACAAAACAGATGAGAACACTTGCTCTAGTCATGTTTTAATTATATACCCACTAGCTTGAGCCAGGAGTGGTAGCGCATGCTTGTAATCCCAGTACTTGGGAGGCTGAGACAGGAGGACTGCAGGTTCATAGCCAGTCTCAGCTACTTGGTGAAGTCCTCCACAACTTAGTGAGACCCTGTTTCAAAATAAAAAAAATAAAATAGGACTGGGTGTGTAGCTCAGAGGAAGAATGCCCCTGGGTTCCATCCCTAGTGCCACACACACAAAAAAGTACATACACACACACACACAACCTCAATTACTGTTTACAAACATCTTATGACATATAGTAGACAGTATCACTTCTCATCATTTCCTTTTTGCATGCAGGAAAACTTAAGAGATTGGTAAAGAGTAGTTAAAAGAAATGGAATAAAATTGCTGGACTTAGGACTCTAAAACCTAAGCATTTGGGGGAGGCAATGGAATTCAATACCCCAAAACACAAGCTTATTTCTTTCTTTTCTTTTTTTTTTTTTTTTGGTGGTATTAGGGATTGAACCCAAGGGCATTCTACCTCTGAGCTACACCCCCAGCCCCATTTTTTATTCTTTATTTTGAAACATGGTCTCACTAAGTTGCAGAGTACCTCACTAAGTAGCTGAGGCTGGCTATAAACATGTGATCCTGTCTCAGCCTCCCAAGTACTGGGATTACAAGCGTGTGCCACCATGCCCTGCTAACAAAAGCTTATTAATCAGAAATACCTGGAGGGTTTGAATCTTAGGTCTACCATTTATGACCTATGTAGCTCAGTGATGAAGCACTTGAGGCCCTAGGTTCAATCCCCAGCACTACAAAATAAACAAACAAAAACCTTCAGCACTTAATTAAAATGCTTAAACATTTTTGTTACTATAAAACATCTCCAACAAAAAGAACCATTTATCATTTCATTATCAACCACAACAGTTCTCAATATTGAATACCAAAATAACCTACGATTTTGAAGATTTCCCAAATAAATACTAGAGACAAGGAATGCAAACAAAAACTACTAACCTTATAATTTTATTTTATTATTTATTTATTTATTTATTTATTTATTTATTTATTTATTGCGGTACCGAGGATTGAACCCCGAGTGTATTCTACCTCCAGGCTACACGCCCAGCCTTATTTTTTATTCTTTATTTTGAAACGGGGTCTCACTAAGTTGCAGAGGCTGGCTGCGAACCTGGATCCTCCGGTCTCAGCCTCCCAAGTACTGCGATTACAGGTGTGCGCCACCACGCCCGGCTAACCTTATAATTTTATAAGAGATAAAATATGCTTCTTGGCATAAAGACCAATACCAGGAATATTTATAAAACTCTGTGGGGAAGGGTAAGAGGAGGATGGAGACAGAGTTGGGGGGGCACCAAGTATTGGGTGCATGTATGTCACTGTGAACATAATTTACATTATGATATGAGACTATAATGCACCGATAAAAGCACATTAAAAATAAAATTATGGACAGAAAATTAAAATATTTTTATTTGTGTTGAGTGCATTTTAATTCACTTAGATTAACAGAAACAGATTAGTGATGCAGTGGATTAAGGTGGATACCAGACATAACTATTAGCAGTCTCCTTTCTTTTAATTTTTCATTCTGTTATCATACCTTCTAATTATATGTAGTAATTATGTCATATTAATAGGGTGGCATATAACTTACATAAAATGGGCAATTTCTGAGGATAAAAAACCTCAATTTTTTAAAATACTTTATATGATAAAATAAAGCAAAAATAAAATACGAAAATATATACTGCTATGGTCACGGTTCTAAGGATGATCTAAGTAGTCTCTGACTTCTCAACTGTGCATTGTAGTGTAGGCTGACTCCAACCACTGCTTCTCCAGCTTCAGTCACTAATCAAAGCTAAAATCATACTATAAAGATACATGAAGAAACAGAGCAAGTGGAAACCAAGCTTGATCATGGCTTCTTTCATGTGTGACTTCAGTTGCCCTCGATTATATATTTATGTTGGATCAGACACTGCCTTGTTGCCACTCAGAACCATAATGAACCGATATATACTCCAAGTGGCAACAGGTACTTTGAGAAGGAAGATAAACCAGTGCAATGAAATGAGCATTAATACAGTGAGCAAGGTATGGCCAATCAATTCCAGAATGACCCACATATTTTAATTTTGAGCAGCAGGATCTAGCATTAATGTAATCACATTCTAAATCAGACAATGTAATTATGAAGTAGACTGAGAGGAAGATGAGCATGCAACAGTCGAGGAGCAAGAAGACAAATGCCACTGCCTCCATCCTCCTCCATTGCCTCTGCTCCTTCTGTCAAACCAGCCCTGGAGCCCCTGGTGGGGCTCCTGCAGCTGGGGCCTGAAGTCCTCATCGCCAGCCAAAAACTCACTTTAAATGACTACATTGGACAACAAAAATTAAATTGTCCCATGCAAACCTGATGTACAGTCATCCAACCTATGACTGTAAATTTCCCTATTTTCTATCACGGATTAATGGGCATAATATTAAACTAGAAATAAGGTAGACTAATTCAATTTCTAAATTTTTTACTAAAGAGTTATAAAAACTCTACACAATCTCACTTAAGTTTCTCCAATTCTATATTTGCCATCTTATAGGCTAATTCAATTATAAATAATATTTTATTTAGCATTAAGACTACTCTAGAGGATGCTATATGAAGCTTTCTAAGGTTTATATTTATGTTTGGTATATTGAACGGCATTAACAAGGAATAGCAAATATTTAGCATATGCTGCCACTTACCACTTGCACAATCATGGCAGACATCACTAATCTATCATGATATCCTTGATGTAAACTACAAACACATTTCATATATAAAACTCAATTCATGAAGAAAGGAACAATCAACCAAAAATAAATATATGTCAAGAAATTTAACATCAAACTCTATAAAAGAAATCTGGAAAAAGTAAGTTCAATAGTACAGTCCATCCTATTTATGTAGAAATGCACACATATAAAAAACTGGACATAAAGGAACCTTTAGCTCTTCATTTGAAAATATAAGGAGAAAGTAAAAAGATATAAAAAGGCCAGCATAGTGGTGCACACCTGTAATTCTAGTATTTCGGAGGTTGAGACAGGAGGATCACAGGTTTGAGGCCAGCTTCAGCAACTTAGTGGGACCCTCAGCAACTTATCAAGACCCTGCTCCAAAATAAAAAGGGCTGGGGGTGTAGCTCAGAGGTAGAATGCCCCTTAGTTCAATCCACAGTGCCAAAAGAAAAAAAAAGGTATCAAAAGCCCAATAGCTAATAACAAAATTCAAAAGAATCATACTCACTTGCTTTCTTCATCCAAAAGATGGAGCAATCCTGTTGGTTTTCTGCTAATAAGATTTATGCAACACGTATTATCAATATAATCTATGTTGTGCCAGCTGATACCTTCAGTTCTATATTCTTCCTGGGAAAACCAAATAACCAAATAACAATTTATTAATCTTGTAGAAAACAGTAGGTATATGATAACAATGACTGAAAGGTTATAACCAGGCTTAAAATAGGCAGTTTTTTTTAATCAACAATCCAATAATGTAAGGATGCATAATTTCAATTGTAGAAATCTTGTTATAACCTTTGTCAGTTTTCTTTAAAAAGTACATAAAAGTCAGGTGTGGTGGCACATGCCTGTAATCCCAGCTACTCAGTAGCCTGAGGCAGGAGAATTGCAAGTTAGAGGCAAGCCCAATTAGTGAGCCCCTGTCCCAAAATAAAAATGGAAGGGGATATAGCTCAGTGGTGGAGAGTTAGAGACCCTGGGTTCAATCCCCAGCTAGTACCTGGTGGGGGGGGATACAAGCAACTGAATTTTACGGTTAGAATCCTATTTCCATGATGACTCTAATCAAAATTTAGGCTTGGGTTTTAGTCACACTATCTCATAACTCCACTAAGAAAAATAAAAACTGAAGAGGCCTAATTTATCCCAATCAGGAATTCTCCTAATTTTTCTTAAAGCAATCAAAAGGGAGTATAAACTGGGCATGGTAGAACATGCCTATAATCCCAGTGCTTAGGAGGCTGAGACAGGAAGCGTGTAGGTTCCAGGCCAGTCTCAGGAACTCATCAAGTCCCTATTTCAAAATTTAAAGAAAAAGGAAAAAAGGAGAGGGATTAAGCCGGGCGTGGTGGCGCATGCTTGTAATCCCAGTACTTTGGGAGGCGGAGACTGGAGGATCCGGGTTCGTGGCCAGCCTCAGCTCTCTCTCTCTCTCTCCCTGTTTCTCTCTCTCTCTCTACCTAGTGAGGCCCTCCGCAACTTCGTGAGACCCGGTTTCAAAATAAAGTATAAAAAATAGGGCCGGGGGTGTAGCGCGGAGGTAGAATGCCCCTGGGTTCAATCCCCAGTACAGCAAAAACAAAAAAAGGTTTCAAAACCCAAGATTAAAAAACTTAAAACTCAAGAGTTGAGCAACTATTTAAAACACTCTTACAAAGCAACTATTTTTCCTTATTCTTTCTTGGTACTAGACAATATTCTTTTCATCCCTGTGAAGTTTTTACTTTAAACTAGTTGCTCTAATTAAGAAAGGTAAATATTAAGCTAGGCATGGAGGCACATACCTATAATCCCAGGAGGATCACAGGTTTGAGGCCAGCTTCAGCAATTTAGGCCCTTGGCAACTTAGTGAGACTGTTTCAAAATAAAAAATAAAGCCTGGTGTGGTGGCGCATGCTCCTAATCCCACTACTTGGGAAGCTGAGATAGGAGGATTGCAGGTTCCAGGACAGCCTCAGCAATTTACTGAGGCCCTCTGCAACTTAGTGAGACCCTGTTTCAAAATAAAATAAAATTGGGCTAGGGGGGTAGCGAGGAGGTAGAATGCCCCAGGGTTCCATCCCCAGTACCACACAAAAATAAATAAAAATAAAAAAGACCGGGGGTGTAGCTCAGAGATATAGAATGTTCCTGGGTGAGCTGGGCATGGTGGCACACACTTGGAATCCCAGTACTTGGGAGGCTATTCTCTTTTATGATATGCCTGGTCATGAGTTTAAAAAAAAAAAACTCTTAGCAAACAATCATCCTTGCCTTGTTCTCAATTTTAGGGAGAAAACATTCAATGTGTTTCCATTAAGCATATTTTTGTACATACCCTACATCAGGAAGTTCCTTTCTACTCATACTTTTAGCTGTTAAGAATTTTTCTTTAAAATAAAAAGAATGGATATGCAATTTTATCAACTACTTTTAATAATTCTATTGAGATAATCAAGAGTATTTTTCTTCTTTGTTTTGTTATCAGGTGGATTAAGCTGATTGATGATTGGTGTTAAAATGTAAAACACACCAGGGAAACAAAATTGACTTGGTTTTGAGGTTTCATCCCTTTTTACATTGCACTGGATTTTGTTTCCCAATTTTTGTTTAGAATTTTTGCATCTATATTTTTTGAGTAAAACTAATGTATAACTTCTATTTCTAATAATATCCTTGATAGATCTGGGTATCGAATATTATCCTAGTCCCTGACATGCATTGAGAATTCTCTTTTTTTTCTACTTCACATAAGACTTTGTGCCACATATATCATTTCTTCTTTCAGTGTTCATACAGTTCACCAGTAGAACCATCTTGACTTGCAATGTTCTGTGTGGAAAGATTTTAAATTATATATTCAATTACTTGAATAGCTATAGAACCAATTTTCTTCTGTTAATTGCTTTCATAAATTTATAAACTTATGCATATAAAAATTCATGAGAAAAATAAAAACAAAAAGCCAAGAATGGTGGCACATGCCTGTAATCCCAGTACTTGGGAGGCTGAAACATCACAGGTTCGAGGACAGTCTAAGCAACTTAGTGAGGCCCTCAGCAACTTAGTGTGACCCTGCTTTAAAATAAAGTACAAAATAGGGCAGGGCATGTAACTCAGACGTTGAATGCCCCTGGGTTTAATCCCTAGTACCACAAAAAATAAAACCACAAATGAGAGAAATAATTTTGTCAAATTTTTAAAGATATGCAAAGATTAAGATCAGAGTTTCTATTTATCCTACACCAGTTTTTTTATCTCATATCATTTGATAATTCTATACACTGACATAAAGTTGTTTAGTGCATTCTATTATCTTTCCAATATGCCTAAGATCCACAATGACATCCTCTTCATCATGAAGATTCTGGTTCTGGTTTTCTATATTTCTCTTGTGTGTGTGTGTGTGTGTGTGTGTGTGTGTGTGTTCGCGTGTGTGTATATGCATGCCTGTGCATGTGCGTGTACGTGTATGTCGCTCTCATTACTTTCTTGAGTTTATCAATGTTATTAGTCTTTTCAAAGTATTATTTTTAGTTTGATCCTCACCATGGTATATGTTTATACTTTTTAAATTTACTCTTTTATTTTTATTATTTCCTCATTTCTACTTTCCTTTTATTTAATTTGCTGATATTTTTCTAAGTTGTTGAGAAGATCCACTGATTTTCAACATTAAAACCTTGTAACAGCTATAAAATTTCACTCTATGTATATACAGTTGGCTATATCCACAGTATGTATGTTAACTTCAAAATAGTTTCACCAGGCATGGTGGCACATGCTTGTAATCCCAGTACTTGGGAGGCTGAGACAGGAGGATTGCAGGTTTGCAGCCAATCTCAGCTACTTAGTGACGCCCTTCACAACTTAGTGAGACCCTGTTTCAAAATAAAGAACAAAAAATCGGGCTGGCAATGTAACTAGAAGGTAGAATGCCCCCAGATTCAATCCCCAGGACCAAAAAAAAAAAAACTTTCTAATTTATTCATCTTCTAAGCTATTGAAAAACATTCATATATTTTCAATTTATCTTTTAGTTACTGGTTTCTGCAATAATTTCATTATGATATTGAAATGTTTGTCAATTCAATCCTGGGAAATTTTACCCTTCCTTTATGTTCTGAAATATAAACAAATTTTGTAAATACTCCAGGTGAACTTGAAAAACTATGTACTCTTTCAACTGTTAGCATAGTATTCTATGCAGGTCAATTTGCATTTGCTTTAAAAAAAAAAAAACTTCTGTATCCTTACTGATCAGGTGTCTCCAATCAGTAAGGCCAAGGAAACTAGCACTCTGATTTAAGGGCAGGCAACAGTGGACGTCCACAGAAGCATCCAGCCCACCCTCCAGATGCTTTAACTTTCTATAATCCTTACTGGTTTTTTGGAATGCTTGTTCTATCAGCTATTAGGCATGGCATGTTAAAATATCCCACTATGATTTCAAATATATGCTTTTAATTTTAGTTTTATTAAATTATTTTTTGTGGTACTGGAGATTGAGCCCAGGGGCATTCTACCTCCCAGCTACACCCCTAGCCCTATTTTATTTTTATTTTTATTTTTATTTGGAAACAGGGTCTCACTAGGTGGATGAGGGTCTCACTACTTGCTGAGGCTGTCCTCGAACCTGCGATCCTCCTGTCTCAGCCTCCCAAGTACTGGGATTACAAGCATTCGCCACTATGCCCAACTAATCTTTGTTTTATATATTGTGAGGCTATCATATCAGTTATCAGTTTCATAAATTTGAAATTGTATGCTTCCTAATGAACTGATCCTTTTAACATTATGAGATATTCCTTTTTTATCTAGTAATGCTGTGATATAGCCAAAAATGCTTTTCTCTTAGTTTGTTAAATCTTTTTCCATCCTTTTACTTTTAATCTGTATGTTTATATTTCGAAAGTGTCTAACAAGCAGTGAACAGTTTAGTTTGTATTATATCCAGCTTGACAATTTTTAGCTTCTAGTTGGAACAATTAATCCATTTATTATGTAATAACTAATATTAGTGAGATTAAATCTTACTGTTTGAGCCGGGCGTGGTGGCGCATGCTTGTAATCCCAGTACTTGGGAGGCTGAGACAGGAGGATCCGGATTTGAGGCCAGCCTCAGCGACTTAGTGAGGCCCTCCGCAACTTCGTGAGACCCGGTTTCAAAATAAAGGATAAAAAAATAGGGCCGAGGGTGCAGCTTGGAGGTAAAACGCCCCTGGGTTCAATCCCCGGTACCACCAAAAAAAAAAAAAATTTTACTGTTTGCTCTAATTGCTCTTTAACCTTCTCACTATGCTGCCCAGGCTGGCCTCAAACTCCTGGGCTCAAGCAATGTTCCTGCCTCAGTCTCCCATGTAGTTGAGACTACAGTCATGTTCCACAAATGAAAGGCTCTTTGGCATTCCTTCTTTCATACTTTAAGATTGCTTGAATTGTTTTTGCTTTACTTACAATCTATATTAACTTGAAAAAAGGTTTTAGCCAAGTGTGGTGGTGCACGCTTGTAATCCCAGTACTTCGGAGGCTGGGAAAGGAGAATCACAGGGTGGAGGCCAGCCTCAGTAACTTAGTGAGACCCTGTTTCAAACTAAGACATAAAATAGGGCTGGGGGTGAAGCTCAGAGGTAGAACACCCCTGGGTTCAATTCCCAGTACCACAAAACCAAAAGAAAAACAAATAGGTTTGATATTTTTTCCTATTTTGTGTCTATTCTAGACATCACAACATGCATCCTTAATGTCTAACAGAAATAAAATCTTCTGTAACTTAGCAGTAATAAAAATATATTAGAACACATTAAATTCCATTTACTCCCCTCCTAACTTCTATGCTCTTTATCCTCATGTATTTCGTTCTATTTGAACATTACATCATAAAAGTTATCTTTTTCTAACTTACTTAATATGTTCGGTTAGATTCATATACATTTTAAATCACTTTCACTGCTTTTCATTCCTTTTTTTTTTTTTTTTCGGTACCGGGGATTGAAAGCAGGGGCGTTCTACCTCCGCGCTACACCCC
>PVJS01049791.1:0-14545 GCA_004027185.1 Glis glis | reverse complement strand
TTTTTTTTTTTTTTTTTTTTTTTTTTTTTGCTGTTCCGGGGGTTGAACCCAGGGGCGTTCTACCTCCGAGCTACACCCCTGGCCCTATTTTTTATACTTTATTTTTGAAACCGGGTCTCACCAAGTTGTGGAGGGCCTCACTAAGTAGCTGAGGTTGGCCGCGAACCCAGATCCTCCGGTCTCCGCCTCCCAAGTACTAGGATTACAAGCGTGCGCCACCACGCCTGGCCCCCAGCCCTATTCTTTATTTTGAAACAGGGTCTCACTAAGTTGCGGAGGGCCTCACTAAGTAGCTGAGGCTGGCCACGAACCTGGGATCCTCTGGTCTCAGCCGCCCAAGTGCTGGGATTACAAGCGTGGGCCACCACGCCTGGCTAGTAATCCAGGTTTCTAAGCTTCATTAAATGAATGGGCAATTGATAACACTGGTGGCTACTGGCTTGAGCTGCCACCTTAGAGGCCCAGTGCAGTTCCCTGACCTCAACTCATTGTGTCACCTGCCTGGCCTTGGGGACTGTGCTTCTGACCCTGGTCTAGTCTTCCACTCACTGAAAGTCCCAGAGGAGAGCCCGTTTCCACAGCCACCTAGGGAGTCTGTGGGCAAAGTCAGTGCCCTGTTTGGCTGCTTCCTTTAGCACACAGAAGGGAGCCTGGAAGAATGGGTTTCTTGTCTTGGCTGAGCCTCCAAGAACCATCTCAGTACTTTCCCCTGAGAGGAAGGACTTGGCAGTGGTCCCCAGCCAGAAGCTCCAGCTCTAGCTCCCTTGAGTTCTACTCCTGGGTCCTGGCCTTGGTGGGCCAAAGAGCTTACCTCTTTCTGCCAGGCTGGGTAAGAAGCAGGAGTCCCGTATCTGGCTTGGGAATCCTGCTGCCCTCTTCCCATGGATGGCAAATGTTCAGCCAGTCAGTGAACGTCTACTGAGTTCCTGCTACTGGCCAGACCCTGTGTTAACTTCTGGGATGTGGTGGGGAACCAGAGGCTGGAGCATTTGCCTCCTAGTGGAGCCTTTTTTTGTTCCAGGGATTGAACCCAGAGACATTCTACCTCCCAACTACACCCTCAGCCTTATTTATTTATTTATTTTTTGCAGTACTGGAGATTGAACCCAGGGGCATTTTACCTCCGAGCTACACCCCAGCCCTATTTTTTAGGCCTCACTAAGTAGCTGAGGCTGGCAGCGAACCCATGATTCTCCGGTCTCAGTCTCCCACATACTGGGATTACAAACGCGCACCACCACACCCGGCTCTCAGCCCTTTTTATTTGAAACAGGGTCTAAGTTGCTGAGGGTCTCACTAAATTGCAGAGTTTGGCCTTGAACCTGAGATCCTCCTATCTCAGCCTCCCAAGTACTAGGATTTTAAGAGTGTGCCACCAAACCTGGCTTACCATATATTTTTTTATGGTACTGGGGATTGAACCTAGGGGCATTCTACCTCTAAGGTACACCCCCAGCCCTATTTTATTTTTTATTTTGAAACAGGGTCTCACTAAGTTGCAGAAGGCCTCACTAAGTAGCTGAGGCTGGCTGTGAACCTGCAATTCTCCTGTCTCAGTCTCCCAAGTACTAGGATTACAGGTGCGCGCCACCACGCCTGGCTCTGGTTTACCATTTTGAATTCTCAGGAAACTACCCTTTGCCCTGAAGAGACAAAGACTAGTCGGGACCGACCGGGTGGGAATGTGGGTCTCAGGAGGGGCCCCAGGGCAAGAAACCAGTGTTTCTGGGCTGCCCTTCTCTGTCAGCACAGCTCCATCAGGTGGCAGGAGCAGGAGCGGGGCTGGCTGAAACAGGGCCCGGGCCCAGGATCTGATTCTCTTCCTCCAGCCCTTCCATGCACACAACCTTCAGCTCTTCCTAGCCTAAGCGCCAGAAACTACACACATTTGGCTCTTTCTCTCTTGGGTTCTCCTCCAAGTGAAGCCAGGAGAATAAAGGTCACCATGGTTTCCAAGTATAACCCATACACCCCCTTGTCTTGCCTGGCCTTTCGCTGAGATAAGGATTGGTCTTGGGTAATAATGACACTCTCTTACTGATTGCCCTCAGTGGGCCATAGGCTAGATACTCCACATACCTCATCTCACTAGCCCCTCCCGACACCCAGTGAAGTGCAAGCTGTCATTATCCTATCCTGCACAGAAGAGAATTGAGGCTCAGACTGGTTAAGTGATTTATCTAAGGACACAGTTAACAGATTGTGTGGCCAAGGATTCCGATCACATTACTTTGACACCAGAACCTGAGCCTTAACCATTAAGCTGGAAAGCTTCCAGTGTCCACTCCAGCTCCCTCCCAAGACCACAAGGAGAAAGGGGCTGTACAGCACACTCAAGTTTTCTGAGTTTTTGTACTAGCCTTTTTTTTTTTTTGCGGTACTGGAGATTAAACCCAGGGGTATTCTACCCCCCGAGCTACACCCCCTGCCCTATTTTTTTATTGTTTATTTTGAAACAGGGTCTCACTAAGTTGCGGAGGGCCTCACTAAGTAGCTGAGGCTGGCAAAAAAAAAAAAAAAAAAAAACAACAACAAACCTGTGATCCTCCTGTCTCAGCCTCCCAAGTACTGGGATTACAAGCATGCACCACCAAGCCCAGTTTGTACTATCCTTTTAGCCTCTTTTCTTTTTAAATATTAGAACTAAAATCAGGAAAGCTTTGCTTTTTTATTTCAAGTCTGAATGAACTGAAAAACCAAATCTGCTTTTCCCCCCTTGGTTCTTCATGCCCAGGTGGCTAGGTGCTATGGGGACCATTCATACTCCCCATGTCTCCGCTTCCTCCATCACTGCTGTCGCACAACAGCTAGGCCATCAGCAATATCAGGAGGTAGAGCGGCAAAAGGAGATTGTCTATCTGTGTTGTGTATGCTTCTAGGAGGGACACAGTGCTGATGGACCCCAAAAGCCAAGCGTAACTATAGTTTAGGTCTACTCCACTGTCAAAGATTAAGATCAGAGCCACAGAAATGATCTGTGCAAATATGGATGTCATGGTCCCTTCGAAAGTCTTCTTGGTTCCAGGCCAGCGGATCTCCCCCATGGTGCTGCCAAAGATGGAGGCCACAGTATCACCCACACCCACAGCCAGGACACCAGCATAGGGGACCAGGGCCCTGGCTCCTCCCAGGCTACCCTTCTGTGTGCAGGGTCTGGGAATCAGCCAAATGGGAAGAGACATGCCCAGGAGCAGATAGATGTGTGTCAGGATAAGCGGTCCGCTGTCTCGTTCATCCAGGAAGAGGGACAGGAGGCTCCTCAGAGTGTGACCCAAGGGCTTGATGCGGAAGTAGCGCACATATTCCAGGAAGATGAAGACTGCCAGACATATGGTGGCAGACACGTAGAGCAGTGGCCGGTCAAAGATGATACCTGGGATGTAAGTGGCTACCACAATGAAGTGGAAATACTTTCGTGTGATGGTGGGGGCCTGGTGCTTCTTGGACTCAGAAGACCGCTTGGCATTCTGGTACAGCACCACCAGGCAGGCTAAGGTGGCCAGCAGAGACCAATAGGCTAGGAGGTAGATGCGGGTTTCCGTCTGGAAGAGGAACTGAAGAAGCCAGAGCAGTGGGTTCCTGCGGATGAGCCAGTGCAGCCAGGGCAGGACCACTCCAAGGCCCAGCACACAGGTCATGAGGTGGAAGAAGATGGACGAGGCCCAGGTGCCCGAGTCCATGAAGACAAAGAGGGTGCTGAAGAAGATGCCCATGAGCACCATCCCTACCACCACCACCAGCAGGAAGAAGTCCACTGGGTCCCCCTGGCTTTCTACGACAGTCAAAGAGCGCTTGATGAGCTGGTTGAGGACGAAGCTAATGCCACCCAATACCAGCAGCGCCTCCCCAGGAGTGAAGCAGCGGGGCAGCAGGTACAGCAGGATCATGTTGAGATAAACGAAGATCAGCAGGACTTCCAGGACTTCGATCACTTCACCAACACTGAGCGAGTGCTTCATGATATAAATGATGATGCCTCCCGCCAAACCCGAGATGGCACAAGTGTTGGTGGGCACCGGGCGAGTGATGCCCAGCGCCAACACCGAGGAGAAGAGGGCCACTGCCATGCCGGTGGCTGCCACCACAACGCCGAAGCGCTCGAAGTGCGGGTTCCCAGCAGCCTGGCAGCGTTCCTTCATGACCAGCCCCAGCAAAGGCATGACCATAGAGGCTGGCAGGAGGCCACTGTTTGCGGACATTCGGAACTGGAAGACCGCGTTCCCCTGCTGTAGCAGCCGGTCCCACTTGTACTGAACGTAGAAAGCCTGCACTGCTAGGGCTACTGCGCACCACGAGTATCGGTCCCAGATCGCCGCGTGGATGCTCAGCACCACGGCGAACACCACTGCCGCCTCTGCCAGCACCGCCCCGCTCAGCGGAGCCCCGGGCTCCGGGGCTGGTGGAGGGCACTTTCGAGTCATGCCTCTAGGCCTAGGGCTCTGGGGACGCCGGGGTGACTAGGGATGCCTTGGACTCTGGGCTCCTCACCCCGCCAAGCAAAGGGCAGCAGCTTCCGCCAGCCAGCAACCTTCTCCAGCTTCGCGGGAGCACCACCGCAGAGCACGGTCTGCGGCCTGGGAGCTGGCGCCGGGTCACCCTCCACCGCCTCCAACCTACGGTGTAGACGTCGCTACTCCTCTGCTCTCTTCACCGACTCCACCGCCCCCGCCGGAGCTTCCTCACCTCCCCGGGTAGCGCCATCTTGGCCCCGCCCCGCGGTCACGTGACGGCCAAGCCCCGCCCGCGCGCCCAGTCCGGAGGCGAGCGGTCACGTGGGCGCGGCGTCTGGGGGCGGGGCTGGGCCGCGCGCGCGCGCGAAGATGGCGGCGGCCGCCGGCGAGCCGTGTGTGAGGTGCGGAGCGGGCCAAGTCGGCTGGGGCGGCTGCGAGGTGTGGGGTGGAAGCCGAGCGGGAGCCGGGCGGGAGTTGGGAGCGCGATGTGGTGGCGGGAGCGGAACGAGACCCGGTGGACAGGCGCCTGGATGGGAGGCGGTTACGTCCAAACGGTCCCCGCGCGCGGGCATCTGCGGGCGCTTCTCGGGAGGGGGCCGGCGGCTGTCCCCGCGGCTCCGCGCCGGCCTCCGTCTCCTCACCCAGCCTCCTCTTCCTTCCCTGTCCCCACCGGCGCGTCCCTCGGCGCCCCACCCACGCCTCCTCGTCGGCCTTGACAAGGCGCTTCGCGGGGGCCTGGAGGGTCCCCCACCGGTCCCCGCCGCAGCTTCCCCGCGACCTGTCCGGCAGTGGTGGGCCTGGCCCGCGCCCCAGGTCCTCCCCTGGGCTCGCCTGGGCAAGTCTGTTGGTGTCCCAGCACTTTCTGCCTCCTTTCCCCGCGCATCTCCTCGTTTTTCCATGCATTGATTTCAGGCAGCCGACATGCCCACATCCTCCAGGAGATTCCAGGCGCTGTAGTAGGCTTTCGGGAGAAGGTGATGAATTCTTAAAAAAGAAAGACACAGTTCTGTCTTACAGAGCGCTTACTAGCGCCAGACCCTGGGGAGGCGCTTCCCAGGCGGCAGCTCATTCAATTCTCACAACTCCCAGATTATACAGATGACTCAGAAGTCCAATTCATAGGAAGCCCCGTGATAGAGTGAGGATTCAGATCTGAGGCTGTCTGACGCCAAGGAGAGTGACAGACCACAGCACCTCCCTCTTCCACGTTCCAGCTTGAAGAAGGGTCTCCAGGTGGCCTGTCCCAGCAGTGTTTTCCCCTGCTCTCTTTCCGTCTTGTTCACCACTAAAGACCCAGAAGAGCATGTAGCTATTACACACGTTGCCCATCTTTCCAGTATCGCTCCCTTCACCTCTCCACTCTGCTGGAAGTGAGATTTTCTTTGGAGTTTCCACTGGACAAAATATAATCCTGGGAGGACCAGTTTGTATTTTCCTCTCCTGCTGTTTGATGCCAGCCTTTATATTGGCAACTGTGACCTCGTGCCTTCTTTTTCTTAGCTCTATTTCACAGTCATTGTGGAGCCTGGGTAAAGTTTAGCTACTGCAGGATAAGGCTTGTTCTTTAATGAAAGTGAAGAGAAGGAAAGTTTTTATTTGCCATCATGCTGGAGAACCTACTGAACTCATCCCTGAAGATGAACTTTTTTTTTTTTTGTGGTACCGGGGATTGAGCCCAGGGGCGTTCTACCTCCAAGCTACACCCCCGGCCCTACTTTTTTATCCTTTTATTTTGAAACCGGGTCTCACGAAGTTGCGGAGGCCTCACTAAGTAGCTGAGGCTGGCTGGGAACCCGGATCCTCTGGTCTCTGTCTCCCAAGTACTGGGATTGCAAGCGTGCGCCACCACACCCTGCAGAAGATGAACTTTCAGTGACACTGATTTCTAGGCACTGCTTTGCTCCTGGTCTGTATTAGGAGAGTACTGGGAGGTATGTTGCATAGCAGTTGGGATTATACTGAGCAGCAGCCTTCTATTTGAAATGCCTAGAGTCTGCACTAAGAGAAAACTTTCATTCTATTCCTGGTGCCTGCTGATTTGCAGTTAACCTCAGACAAGTCACCTTATCATTTTGAGTTCAGTTTCTTCTCCAAATGTGAATCCTTTCAGGCTCCTATGGAGGTGACTGTGAAGCATGTTATTCTTGTTAGGAAAAACATTGTGTCGATTAATATGAATCAGCACTAGTCAAAATGGAATAATACTTTTAAATTACTCAGAGTTTTTTTTTGTTTTGTGGTACTGGGGATGGAACCCAGGGGCATTCTACCTCCAAGCTACACCCCCAGCCCTATTTTATTCTTTATTTTTGAAACAGAGTCTCACTAAGTTGCAGAGGGCCTCACTAAGTTGCCGAGGCTGGCCGTGAACCTGTGATCTTCCTGGTTCAGCCTCCCAAGTACTGGGATTACAAGTGTGTGGCACCACGCCTGGCTTACTCAGAGTTTTGGGATGGTCACTTGGGTTGGCAGAAAGTAGTTTGAATATTGGCATTTTGGGATCTCCTGTTCTTCAGGTAATGTGTTTGTAGAAGTCTGAGTGATGTAGGTGTGCTAAAAAATATAGAACTGCAGTTTGAAAGCTTTTATTTTATTTTTCTTGGTACTGGGGGGTTGAACCCAGGGGTGCTCTACTATTGAGCTACATCCACAGCCCCCCTTTTTAAAATTTATTTTCTGGTACTGGGGATTGAACCCAGGGGCATTCTACCTCTGAGCCACACCCCCAGCCATTTTATTTATTTATTTATTTATTTATTGCGGTACCAGGGATTGAACCCAGGGGCGTTCTACCTCTGAGCCACACCCCCAGCCATTTTATTTATTTATTTATTTTTTGCGGTACCAGGGATTGAACCCAGGGGCGTTCTACATCCGAGCTACACCCCCGGCCCTATTTTTTATACTTTATTTTGAAACCGGTCTCACGAAGTTGCGGAGGGCCTGACTAAGTAGCTGAGTCTGGCTGTGAACCTGCGATCCTCTGGTCTCCTCCTCCCAAGTACTGGAATTATAAGCGTGCGCCACCACGCCTGGCTTTTTTTATTTATTTTAAATTTTTATTTATTTTTGCAGTACTAGGGATTGAACCCAGAGGCATTCTACCTCCGAGCTACACCCCTAGCCCTGTTTTTTATTCTTTATTTTGAAACAGGGTCTCACTAAGTAGCTGAGGCTGGCTGTGAACCTGCGATCCTTCTTTCTCAGCCTCCCAAGTACTGGGATTACAAGCGTGCACCACCACACCCAGCTTTATTTTTATTTTGAAATGGGGCTCATTAAGTTGCTGAGGCTGGCCTCTAACCCATGATCCTCCTGACTCATCCTCCCGAGTATTGGGATCACAGGCGTGCGCCACCACTCCTGGCTTTGGTTTTTATTTTGAGACAAGGTCTTGCTAAGTTTCATGAGACTGGCTTCAACTTTGCAATCCTGCTTCAGCCTCTGGAGTCCCTGGGAGTTTGAAACGCTTTTGCTGCTAAGCTTGAATCTCACTTTACACAAGAGAGACATCTGTGGAGTCAGACAGGCAATGGCTGCTTTTGTTTATTATCTCCACATGGAATACAACTGTGTTTCTCAAGATAACTATCTCATTAGAGTAGCTTGGCTCTCTCAGCTTTCTCCAAAAAGACTCAATTGTAGAAACTATAATTGCCAGTAGCTTTTACCAAAAGGTTTCCAACCAGATCTCTTTAAAGAAGATAATGTTTAGCCTACAAGGTGATACACACCTGTAATCCCAGTACTTGGGAGGCTGAGACAGGAGGATGGCAAGTTGGAGGTCAGCCATAGCAACTTAGTGACGCCTTGTGTCAAAATAAAAAATAAGCTGGGCGTGGTGGTATACACCTGTAATCCCAGTACTTAGGTGGCTGAGACACGAGGGTCGCAGGTTTGAGGACAGCCTCAGCAATTAGTGAGACTCATCAATCTAGCGGGACCCTGTTTCAGAATAAAAATAAAATCAGGCTGGGGGTGTAGCTCAGAGGTAGAATGCCCCTGGGTCCAATCCCCAGTACTGAAAAAATAATGGGGGGGAGGGGAGATAATGTCCATTGATCATTACTCCTTCCTTCCATTTATTTTTGTGGTACTGGGGATGGAACCAGGGGCTTTCTACCTCAGAGTTACACCTCCGGCCCTATTTTATTCTTTTATTTTTTATTTTTTATTTTTTTGCGGTACCGGGGATTGAACGCAGGGGCATTCTACCTCCGCGCTACGTCCCCGGCCCTATTTTTATACTTTATTTATTTATTTATTTATTTTTTGCAGTACCGGGGATTGAACGCAGGGGCTTTCTACCTCCGCGCTACGCCCCCGGCCCTATTTTTTATACTTTATTTTGAAACCAGGTCTCACGAAGTTGTGGAGGGCCACACTAAGGATAGAGAGAGAGAGAGACAGACAGACAGAGAGAGAGAGAGCTGAGGCTGGCTGCGAACCCGGATCCTCCGGTCTCCGCCTCCCAAAGTACTGGGATTACTAGCGTGCGCCACCACGCCCGGCTCTTTATACTTTATTTTGAAACCGGGTCTCACGAAGTTGCGGAGGCCTCACTAAGGAGAGAGAGACAGGGAGAGAGAAAGAGCGAGAGAGCTGAGGCTGGCTGTGAACCCGGATCCTCCGGTCTCTGCCTCCCAAAGTACTGGGATTACAAGTGTGCGCCACCAAGCCCAGCTATTCTTTTATTTTGAAACAGGGTCTCATTAAGTTGCTGAGGATGGCCTCGAACCTGCGATCCTCCTGTCTCAGCCTCCCAAGTACTGGGATTACAAGTGTGTGCCACCACGCCTGGCTACTCCATTTCTATGGAGTTCCACCTTGTCTGATAGAACATTGAACTGGAAGTAAATATGTTTTTCTAACCTTATCTTTGAAGCAAGTTACTTAAATTTCTGTGCTTTAGTTTCTTCCTGAAATACTTAGCTTAAATTTATTTGTTGTGTGAATAAGTGGCACATACTTAGTTTCTTATAAAATGTATAAAGATGTTTCCCTGAGCCTTTAGATTGTACATCACAGTTTCAGCATGTCTGTTATGTCTTGTTTTTTTTGGTACTTTTTAATTCAGGGTATCACACGTGCTAGATGATTGCTCTACCACTGAGCTACACCTTCAGGCCCCCTTTATTTGGGGGATATTTTTTGTCTTTCTTTTTTTGGTACAGGGGGTTGAACCCAGGGATATTTTATCTCTGAGCTACATCCCCATCTCTCTTTTATTTCAAAATAGGGTCTTGCTAAATTGCTTAGGCTGTCCTTGAACCTGAAACCTCCTGTTTCAGTCTCCCAAGTACTGGGATTATAAGCTTGCATCACTATGCCTGTCACCCCCACCTTATTTTAAATTTTGAAACAGGTTCTCCATAAGTTGTTGAGGCTTACTTCAAACTTGTGCTCCTCCTGCCTCAGCCTCCTGAGTCTCTGGGATTACAGACATGTGCAACTGTACCTAGCTTCTTTTGATATTCTTTGATTCAGCATGTGTGTGTGGGGGCGGGGGGCTGGGTACTCAGGCTTGAACCAGAACCTTGCACATGCTAGGCAAGTGCTCTTCCAAGCATCATTTTGCTTCAGAGGAGAAGGTAAAACAGTTTCATGTTTTGACATATGTATACATTGTGAAATATTTAAATCAAGCAAATTAAAATATATCTGAGAATTTTAATTTCTCAGGTAATACTTTTTGCAGTGCTGGGGATTGAACCTCAGGCTTCATGCAAGCTAGGAAAATGGTCTACTACTTAGCTGTATCTCCAGTTTTCTTTTTTTTTTTTTTGGAGTAGTAAGTATAAAAGTTATAGTATCCTGGGCGTGGTGACGCACGCTTGTAATCTCAGTACTTGGGAGACTGAGACAGGTGGATCACAGGTTCGAGGACAGCCTCAGCAAGTAGTGAGACTCATCAACCTAGTGAGACCCTTTTTCAAAATAAAAGCAAAAAATAGAGCTGGTGGTATAGCTTGGGGGTAGAATGCCCCTAGGTTCAATTCCCAGTACCAGAAAAAGTCATAGTACTCAGCTGGGTGTGGTGGCACATGCTTGTAATCGCAGTACTTAGGAGGCTGAGACAAGAGGATTGCAGGTTTGTGGCCAGCCTCAGCTACTTAGTGAGGCCCTCTGCAACTTAGTGAGACCCTGTTTCAAAATAAAGAATAAGGCAGGTGTGGTGGTGCACGCTTGTCATCCCAGTGCTTGGAAGGCTGAGACAGGAGGAGCGCAGGTTCAAGACCAGCCTCAGCAACTTAGTGAGACCTTGTTTCAAAATGAAAAATAAGCCAGGCGTGGTAGTGCATGCTTGTAATCCCAGCACTTGGGAGGCTGAGACCGGAGGAGCACAGGTTTGCGGCCAACCTCAGCTACTTAGTGAGGCCCTCCACAATTTAGTGAGACCCTGTTTCACACTAAAGAATAAAAGCCGGGCGTGGTGGCGCACGCTTGTAATCCCAGTACTTGGGAGGCTGAGACCGGAGGATCCGGGTTCGCGGCCAGCCTCAGCTACTTAGTGAGGCCCTCCGCTACTTAGTGAGACCCTGTTTCAAAATAAAGAATAAAAAATAGGGCTGGGGGTGCAGCTCGGAGGTAGAATTCCCCTGGGTTCTATCCCCAGTTCCACACACACACAAAAAAACAAAATAAAGGATAAAAAATAGGGCTGGGGGTGGAGCTCGGAGGTCGAATGCCCCTGGGTTCAACCCCCATACCACACACACACAAAAAAGAAACAGGGTCTCACTAGGTTGATGAGAGTCTCACTGGTTGCTGAGGCTGTCCTTGAACCTACGATCCTCGGGTCTCAGCCTCCCAATTACTGGGATTACAAGTGTGCGCCATCACTCCTGGCTTGTTTTTTCTTTTAGGTAGTAGACAGAAGAGCTGTGAGGCAGCTTTTAGTCAAGCCTATATAATCTAGAAGACCAAAATTACCTCTGCTTTCTCATTTTTCAGGAGCAGTAGAGAACTGTGGACAATTCTACTTGGACGGTCAGCTCTGAGAGAACTGGTAAGTGGTAGTGTTCTTGAGTGGTTTCTGGGTTTTTTGTGTATCTTATGTTACCAATAACAAACAACAAAAAAAACCATGTCTTTTCTTTGAAGTAGAAAATAAACACTTTTTTTATTTTTCAATTTCTTTTGGTACTGGGGATTGAACTCAGGGGCATACTGTCTCTGAGCTACACCCCCAGCCCTATTTTATTTTTATTTTGAAACAGGGTCTTGCCAGGGTAATGAGAGTCTCACTACTTGCTGAGGCTGTCCTTGAACCTGCGATTCTCCTGTTTCAGCCTCCCAAGTACTGGGATTACAGGCATGTGCCACCATGCCTGGCTTATTTCTAAAACTTTATAAACATTATGCATTACCAACTTCTCTTTGCTGAAATAAGAATGTATCTTAAGGTGTAGCTGCTGACATTTTCTAAATCTGCCTTTCTTTGTACCTCATTGATTCCTTTTCTGAAAAGATACCAGTGCTGAATGATTGGGTGCTAAGAATGGGACAGATGCCATTTTGCTGCCTCACACTAGGAAAGATTCTGAGGCCTTTCCTCTGTCTCCTGCTCCACTTGCCTTTCCTTCATTTTCCTTTTAGCTTCCTCCTCTAGGTCACAGAGGCTGTGGTTTCTAGGACATTGTCAAGTATATAATCAGTAAAGGATAGTTGTTCATATCGATCTTCTGGTGTTTTCACCCTGTGAGGATGAAGTGTTACCTTGACATTAAGTTATTATTGCTGCTTTTATTAATATAATTAATATAATAAATGTTATAATGAATGTTACACCCATTGTAGAGCCTTAACATTTTTTGTTATGCCTTTATCTGATAATTCTCTCTTTTTTTTTTTCAGTACTGGGGATTGAACCCAGGGGTATTCTACCTCTGAGCTACACCCCCGGTCCTATTTTTTATTCTTTATTTTTGAAACAGGGTCTCACTAAGTTGCAGAGGGTCTCACTAAGTAGCTGAGGCTCGCCAGGAACCTGCAGTCCTTCTGTCTCAGCCTCCCAAGTACTGGGACTACAAGTGTGCACCACCACGCCTGGCCTTTATCTGATAATTCTACTAATAGAATGAATCTTCAGCTGGGTGTGGTGACACACGCCTGTGATCCCAGTACTTGGGAGGCTGAGACAGGAGGATCACAGGTTTGAGGACAACCTCAGCAACCTAGTGAGATTCTGTTTTAATAAAAAGTAAATCTCGCCGGGCGTGGTGGCACACGCTTGTAATCCCAGTACTCTGGGAGGCAGAGACAGGAGGATCCGGGTTCGCGGTCAGCCTCAGCTCGCGCATGCGCGAGCGTTCTCTCTCTCTCTCTCTCTCTCTCTCTCTCCCTCCCTCCCTCCCTCCCTCCCTCCCTGTCTCTCCCTCTCTCTCTCTCTCTCTACTTAGTGAGACCCTCCACAACTTCGTGAGACCCGGTTTCAAAATAAAGAATAAAAAATAGGGCTGGGGGTGTAGCGTGGAGGTAGAGCGCCCCTGTGTTCAATCCCCGGTACCACAAAAAAGAAAAAAAAATAAATAAAATAAAATAAAATAAAATAAAATAATAAAATAAAATAAAATAATAAAATAAAATAAAATAAAATAATAAAATAAAATGTAAGCTGGGTGTGGTGGTACATGCTTGTAATCCCAGTACTTGTGAGACTGAGACTGGAGGATCTGGGTTCACAGCCAGCCTCAGCTACTTAGTGAGGCCCTCCCCAACTTGGTGAGACCCTGTTTCAAAATAAAGAATAAAAAAATACTGGGTCGGGCGTGGTGGCGCACGCTTGTAATCCCAGTACTTTGGGAGGCAGAGACCGGAGGATCAGGGTTCGAGGCCAGCCTCAGCTCGCTCTCTCTCTCTCTCTCTCTCTCTCTCTCTCTCTACTTAGTGAGGCCCTCTGCAACTTCGTGAGACCCGGTTTCAAAATAAAGTATAAAAAATAGGGCCGGGGGTGTGGCGCGGAGGTAGAACGCCCCTGGGTTCAATCCCCGGTACCGCAAAAAAAAAAAAAAATTGGGCTGGGGGGTGTAGCTTGGAGGTAGAATGCCCCTGAGTTCGATCCCCAGTACCACAAAAAAAAATAAATAAAATAAAAAGTAAAACTGGCTGTGGCGATGCACGCCTGTGATTCTAGCACTTGGGAGGCTGAGCCAGGAGGATTGTAGGTTTGAGGACAGCCTCAGCAAGTAGTGAGACTCAGCAACCTGGTGAGACCCTATTCCAAAAAAAAACAAGGTTGGGCTAGGGAGTGTAGCTTGGAGGTAGAATGGCCCTGGGTTCAATCCCTAGTACCACATACACAAAAAAAGTAAGTTAGAGCTGGGGGTATAGCTCAGAGGTAGAATGCCCTGCCTGGCTTCAATCCCCAGTACCAAAAAAACCCTCCAAAAAACATCAAATGAATCTTCTGAGAAAGAAATACTGAAAAGGTTTTGTGTACAGAACTCTTCACATCATTATTTATATTAATAAACAATTACAGTTAGCTTAAGTATATGTAACATTAGATGTATGGTAAATAAAGTGTGATCTTACACTTGATAAAATATGTAACCACTACAAAGTATGTTTACAAGATTTCCATAATAAAGGTAAATTATGCTACAGTGTTAAGCAAAAAGAAGAGGAGGTTATAGAATTCTGTATTCAAAATGATTTAAACTGTAGGGGGAAATGCATTTTAAAAAGACTCAAAGGAATATGTAATCCTCAGTATGAGCCTCAAGTCTGATTAAAATCACTTTTGTATAATTGCCTTGTTTTCCAGAATCAAATTGAAGCAGAACTGAATAAACATTGGCAGCGGTTGTTAGAAGGGCTTTCTTACTACAAACCTCCCAGGTATGACTCTTCCATGGCTCTGGTTAGTGTAATTCCTCAGAGGAAGCTGGCATAGATGAAACTCTGTGTGTGTGTGTGTGTGTGTGTGTGTGTGTGTGTGTGTGTTTTACTAGGGATTGAACCCAGGGGTCTTCTGCCTCTGAGCTACACCCCAAGCCCTATTTTGTTTATCTTTGTTTTGAAACAGGGTCTAAGTTGCAGAGGGCCTCACTAAGTTGCTGAGGTTGGCCTCGAACCTGTGATCCTCCTGT
>PVJS01049790.1:0-14550 GCA_004027185.1 Glis glis | reverse complement strand
TCATAAACAAGGTGTATATATGAGATTATGCCAACATCATTCTCAGTGCTACATGTGGGGGGGAGGTGGGGGGGGAGGTGGGGGGGAAGGACACCAAGAGCTGTGTGCATGTATGTTAACACCAAACTGATACTCATTGTGATGTGAGACTACAATGCACCAATAAAAACATAAAAAAAACTGTGCCTTTTATAGGGTTATGCCACTCGTAGGCGATCAGAAAGCAATTTTGCAAGCAAGCAGGCTGATTACAGAAGCTGGATTTTTGTGGTTAGCAAGTTAGCAAGTATTCAGAAATATATATATATATATATATGTATATATATATATATATATATATATATATATATAATTTTATGACATCAAGGTCGAGTAACCAAGCAATCTTTTTTAGGAACTATTCCCCAGCAACTGATTTTTTTCATAACTGTTTCTTTTCAGTTTTTTAATTTTTCATTTATATGCTTGTACCTGGCACCTGTTTGTACTTAACATCCATGAATACTTTGTAGGTATGTATTTTTATGTAATAGAGAAAGTCTGATTAAAAATATTAAGTGGAAAAATATTCCAAAGTCATGAAGGAATTTGAGGCTGAAAAATTATATTAACACATATATAATTAAATAAGCAAGCTTGCGATTTGTGCAATATCCTCTATGCAAGTGAAGATGATTCACGAAGTAGAAAAGATTGACACGAATACAGGAAAGGAGAAGAAAGTGGCTTTCAGGTTCAGAGTATTGAATGTATAATTCAACAGTTAAAAAGAATAAATGTATGGCCAGCTGATCAGTTAACATTATTTGTGGCTTCCGGTGGTTACATAATATAACTAATTCCATTCTCTTTCGTGAGCCACAAACAACATTCATTTGCCAATATGAGAATTAAGCTGACACAGTAAATGGGACTAAAAACCAACTAATAAAAGTGGAGGTTTGTGAATATTAGCCTATCAGTGTCAGGTTCTGGCTTCACACAAAACACCAAGCCTGCTTCCCAGAAGTCTCAATTCCATTGGTATTCAATTGGTATTAGACATTAGTTATTTACTTATAAAATATGTGCTCATTACAAAGGTCTGTGAGTGCACTTGCATTAATTATTCATCCTCAGATTCTGAAACACGTTGGAGGTTCCGAAAGGTAATTTCTAGCTACTGATGGGAAATGTTCCGCGTGAGAGCCCATCAGTAAGGTTTCAGGAAATGGGTCATGGATTTGGACGGTAGGAACCAACTGGGCACTTTTATCATTTCCCTTAAAGTTCTACACCATTTAGAAAGATAGAATGAGATAATTAGAAAATTAGATCCTTTTTTTTTCCAGAAAAGTCAATACATTACAAATATGCCCAAAGTGCACAAAGTTATATCTTACTTAGCTCTGTCCCCCAATCCTCCAGTGAGTGCAACCCATGTTCCTGTAGTGAGTACATTTAGTAAGTACAGGCCATGAGTTGTAATATCATAAGAGTGTAGAAATTATATTTGTTCTACTATTTTCATGACTTTAATGGGATGATAGTGTATCACACTTTAAGTACAGCCTATATGAATATTGAAATCTAGACATAAGTCAAAAGAATTAGAAAATTATTAATTAATTTTAAACAATGCCTTATTTAAAAAATGTTTAATATGCGCTGGGCGTGGTGGTGCATGTTTGTAATCCCAGTACTTTGGGAGGCAGAGACCGAAGGATCCGGGTTCACGGCCAGCCTCAGTCTCTATCTCTCTCTCGCTCTCTCTCCTCCCCCCCCCTCTCTCTACTTAGTGAGGCCCTCTGCAACTTCGTGAGACCTGGTTTCAAAATAAAGTATAAAAAAATAGGGCCGGGGGTGTAGCGTGGAGGTAGAATGCCCCTGGGTTCAATCCCCGGTACCGCAAAAAAAAAAAAAGTTTGATATTATTTCCCATAGAATTTGTTTAAATAATAAGCTATTGTTACTCTAAGGTTATTTCCTTTATTTATTATTATGTTTTGGAAATTTTGGTTTTAATTACTTTAAAATATTTATTATTCATTGAAGGAATTATAAATACATACATATTCTTAAACAAGGCATAAATGTACTTCATTATTAAAAATTCAAACTCTGCAGAACTATAGTCAGCAACATGTGAAATTCTCCCTTTATTATTCCCCTCTACCTCCTTCCTTTCTTTCTTGAACAGTAGCAAGAGCAGCAATTTTATGAACGTCTTTTCTATTCCCTTTCTATTCATTTGAATACTAATATATATATATAAGAATACGCATATATCTATACATACATACATATTTTATTTTTTGCAAAAAAATGTAATAAAGTGTTTTTAAGAATGAAATTTATTAGATTTAGGACAAATCATCTCTCACATGAGAAGATAATTATTTTTATAATCATTAACTCACTGTTTTCATTTGGGTTCAATTACCTAGTGTAAATTTGCACAAGCCCTTCATTAATGGTAAATATTGTAGTCTTTTATTTCATGGTATCAAATGCAAAGTGCTTAGAATATATTATGGGTTTAAGTTTTTTCTTTCTAATTAACAATGAAGATATATTTGCATTTTCTGATTAGATAATCTGTGAAGGCATTGTTTAAAAGCAGAGGGAAGTATGAAAATATATAGTATTTGCTTTTGCAATGAGAAAGAAGAATATATAATAAGGAATCTCCAACTTCTTGGGGAAATTTAGTGAACTAAAAATGAATTCTGGTATTTCAAAAGAGTTAAAACCCTTTTGTTAAAGATATGAAGATCCTACCTTATATGTAAGAGGGAAATAAGGAGGAAAAGAATAGGTTTTAACAAATAATATGTATTTTTCAGAAGATACAAATTTTTTCATCTTAGGGTAAACTTTCTCTTTTTTCTTAAATTTCAAAAGTTGTTTATGCACATGAATAAAATAATTCAAACAATACTTCGAGGATGGTACTAAATATAAAGTAAAATCCTTCAACTCTCTGTAGAGATTTTTTTTCAGTGCCTGGCAAACAAATTGATTACTCTAACTTGTCCTATTTTATATATCTTATTAAAAATAGCATAACATTTCTATACACAAGATTGATTTAACATTAGATAATACTGTTTCTATGCCCATTATTAATTCTACTCTAAGAAGAATGTCTTAAAGTGTTTCTTTACCTTTTTAACCCCAACAGTCCAGAATTTAATTATTTTTATTTTATTGAAGCTGAATTTGATGAAAACCTGAAGAAGGACATCCTTTATTCCCTAATAATAGGACCTTGTGCTATCAAGATAGGTGAACCCTGAGCTAGGTTGGGACTTTGCAATTGTCATAATGCTTCTGGGGTTCTAATTCTTCCAAAGTCTAACAGTTCAGGAGCCTGGCTTTTGGTCATCTTTGAAACTAGCAAAGAAGAACAATTTGTGTAAGAAAAATTCTAATTTCTATGACAAAATGAAAGCTGAAAAAATAATTTACGTGTTAGTAGCTGAAGCTACTTTTTTTTTCATAGTACTAGGGATTCAACTCAGGGGCATTCTACCTCTGAGTTATGATCCCAGCCCTATTTTTTATTCTTTATTTTGAAACAGGGTCTCACTAAGTTGTGGAGGGCCTCACTAAGTAGCTGAGGCTAGCCGCGAACCTGCGATCCTCCTGTCTCAGCCTCCCAAGTACTGGGATTACAAACATGCACCACCATGCCTGGCTGAAGCTGCTTTTAGGTGGCAATAAAGGATAGTTTTGTGAATTAAAACCACAGAAGACCTAGAGCCTTTCCTTTTGTATCCACAAAGGATCAAGGCATCTATAACACTATAACCTGGTATCTCAGTACATGATTTTTCCTTCAATATTATCAAGAAAAATCAGGAACACTAAAAGTATTCCCTTTCATTAAAGCAGACATACAGTATCTAGTTTAAGATTTTTCTCCAGATACTATTCAGTACAGCAAGTCCCATTAGTCTACATTGACTTCTTATCCTTAGAACCAGATAGTTAGATCCTTGGAAATGTAGTTGTGTTAACTTGTTTTATATAATTATGCACCAGTTTATCAAAAGGGACTATTCCTTTCATACTTGCAGGACATTTTTTTCAGTGTTTGGCAAATCAAATTGATTACTCTAACTTGTCCTATTTTATTATCTTATTAAAATAGTATAACATTTCCATACACAAGATTGATTTAACATTAGCTAATACATGAATATAAATCAGCATTTTAATAAGAAGAGAATTTTTTTTTTTTTGCAGTACTGGGGATTGAACCCAGGGGCATTCTACCTCCAAGCTCCACCCCCAGCCCTATTTTTTATTCTTTATTTTGAAACAGGGTCTCACTAAGTTGTGGAGGGCCTCACTAAGTAGCTGAGGCTGGCCGCGAACCCGGATCCTCCTGTCTCAGCCTCCCAAGTACTGGGATTACAAGCATGCGCCACCATGCCCGGCTTAAGAAGAGATTTTTTTTTGGTCATCTGAGTAATATAGAAAATAAATACAAATATTTAATAAAATTCAACTTCCATTTGTAATAAAAACTCTTAACAGTTTGTAGCAGAAAGAAATGTCTTAACCTAATTAAGAGTATAAATTAGGCATGGTGGCACACGCCTGGAATCCCAGTACCTGGGACGCTGAGATAGGAGGATCACAGATTGGAGGCCAGCCTCAGCAATGAAGCAAGACTCTCAGCAACCTAGTAAGATCTTATTTAAAAGCAAAAAATAAAAAGGGCTGGGGGCATAGCTCAAAGTTAGAATGCCCTTGAGTTCAATCCCTAGTAACATACACACACACACACACACACACACACACCACATACGCACACGCACACGCGCACACACACACACAGGCAGGCACACACCAAATAGTATATACAAAATATTACAATAAATGTAACAGTGTTGAGATGTTGAGAACATTCCCTCTGATACCTGTCACAGATGAAGAGAGCTGGCTATTGTTTCTAGTCAACAGTACTGAAGGACTTATTCTAGGAAATTAGACAAGGAAGAGAAAGAAACATCCTAATTATTGGGGGAAAAATCAAAACAACTATTTTTGTGTATGATGTAATTTACAGTAAGATGCTATACTGTATTTAAGTTAATAAGTAAGTTGATAGATACATTAATAGCATAATAATCATATAAAACAATTTTAAAAAGGTCATTTGTACTAGCATTAAAAATACAAAGATTCTATGAAGATATCCTAATAATGCACATGATATGCATACACAAACTTATCAGTCAATCACTATACTGAACACGAGAAGGAGGGCAGGGGGAGGGAATGGTGCGGGAATTGGGGGAAGGCTAGATGAGTGATTGGGTGCACTCTGAACCTCATCAAGATGTATGATGACAATGCATCAATAAAAAATAATATATATAGAAAAGATATCCTAAAAGATGTATAAACTTTGGGGGAAATTATAAACTTTACCAACAGGTATGAGAACAAACAACACCCAAATATTTCATGGTTATAATTAGAAGACAATTGTGAGGATGTCAATTGTCTTCAAAATAGTTTTTTGGTCCAACCAGTTGCAGTCAAATTTCCAATTTTTAAAAGAATTTTAAAAATTTATTTTAGTATGTTTATTAAAAAGCAGGAGGATAAGAATAGCCAACATACAACAGAAGAAGAAACCAGGTAAAGTGGTAGAGGAGAGACTTGTTTTTGCCAAAATTTAAAACTTCCTATAAATATGTTACAATCAAAATGTTGTAAATGCAGTGTAATATGTAATAACACCTACAGGAGCAGAATGGCAGTGGCAGAAAGAAAGATGCATAAATGGAAATTTGATTAATAGCAGAGCAAGCATCAGCTGTTGGTGAGAAAAGACAGGCTTCTAATAAATGATGCTCTGACAATTGGTCCATACAGAAAAAAACCTTTTATTTCCATAGACAAAAACCAATTCTTAGATAGAACAGAATAAAAATAAGAACATTAAAGAAAAGAATGTCTTAAAAATGATGTAAAAAGGCCGGGCGTGGTGGCGCACGCTTGTAATCCCAGTACTTTGGGAATCGGAGACCAGAGGAACCGGGTTCGCGGCCAGCCTCAGCTCTGTCTCTCTCTCTCTCTCTCTCTCTCTCTCTCTCTCTCCCTGTCTCTCTCTCTCTACTTAGTGAGGCCCTCCACAACTTCGTGAGACCCGGTTTCAAAATAAAGTATAAAAAATAGGGTTGGGGGTGTAGCGTGGAGGTAGAACGCCCCTGGGTTCAATCCCCAGTACCGCAAAAAAAAAAAAGATGTAAAAAGAACAATCAATAAGTAAATTATCACTATAGCAATCAGCTATATTGAGACTATTTCCTCATCGAAACACATCATAGAGGTCAAAGGTAAGCTACAAATTGTGAATAGGAAACATATGTGACTGACAAAATTAGTTTTCATAACGTATGAGAGTCAAAAAGATAACTGAATGGAAAAATGGACAAGACATATGAATAGGCATTTCACAAGGGCAAAAAGAGAAATGAACCACGAAAGTATAGACTATTTTATAATCTTATATAAAGGCAGGTCAGCGTGAAATCAAATAAGATACCACTGTACCACCCTAGAATAGCAAAAAATTAACATTGGAAAGTATCAAGTTACAAAGAGGACAAGACGAACCCTCATACAGTGTGAAGTGTGTATGAACTGGCACCATTACTTTGGAAAAGGGCATTACCAGTAAAGGTGAGTGTGTACATATTGTACAACTTGGGAATTCCACTCATATACCACTGAGATCCACTTATAGGTATATACCACGGACATCTTTCACATGAGCAGCAGGAGAAATGTACAAGAATACTTAAAACACTATTGTTTGTAATAGCAAAACAGCAACATAAAAAACAATAACAACAACAAAACAACGGACACAACCAAAGTCTCTGTCAATGGTAGAATGTGACCATAAATTCGGGATATATTCATACAATGAAATATTATTTAGCAGTGAAAAATAAATCACCAGTAGCCTGCATGCATCAACATGAGTGAATCTCAAAAAACGTGTTAATCAATGAAAGCTAGCCATAGGAGAGCATATACTATATGATGCGAAAAAATAGGGAAAACTGAAAAAATATTTTAAAGATATATATGCATGCATATATATGATAAAACTAGGGAAAAAGCAAGAAAATTACTGGTGCAAATTCAGAATAGTGAATATTTCTGGAAAGAAAGAAGGATGATCATTCTGGAGGGCATTGATACATATTGGTAATGGTGATAGTTTAACTTTTGGGCTGGGTGGTGGGTGGATGGAGTTTCATTCCATTATTATTCACAAACTGGGTGTGTACAGGAGTCCAATTTATTAGCCACATATGTCTAATAATAATCAGTCAATTAAAAAAGGGTCTAAAATTGTGCTTCAAGAATAAGTCAGCTAAATTTTCTTTAAATGGTAGCAACTCCATCTCATCAAATTTATAATGCTTTTGAGTGTAAGATGTATCATTATTTTTCATACCCCCAAGAAAAACACAAGTGCCAGTTTTATTTTAAAATAATTTTTTTCTCCTCACTTAGAATATTTAGACTTGGTTATTCATATAACTTTAATCCTTTTTCATACAGAAAAAGACAACTGTAGGCCAAATCAATGGATTAAAGTATAAGTAAAACTTTTACGTGTTCTGAAGCACTTCACTCAAAGTCATCGGTGTCGGTGTTTCTCCATACAATCTGGCCCTTCTTACTGTCAAGAGCATGGGTGATGCGGTCCTTCTGGAAGTGTGCTACACTACTGATCTTTGGGATTTTCTTCCAAGCCTCTGACACCCGATCAGATAGTTTTCATGCTGACACTTCTGTGTTGTGGACAACAGGTCCACGGAAAGCTTTCAGTCAACCACAAGGTCTCACAGTCCTTCCTCAAACTATCCGTAACTAGTTTTCTGTCTGAAATGTAGAGGGCTTGCTGGTTATTTTAGTTAGCAGTCTCAGTGCTGTAACTCAAGCAAAACATAGAGGAAGAAGAATTTTATTTGTTCACAGTTAGGAGATTTCTGTCCACGTTAGACTGGCTTCTAAGCAGGAGCCATGGCTGCAGGTCCTCAGGCCATCATGCAGGGAGCAGAGAGAGAGGGTGAGAGCTAGTTCAGCTCGTGGCAGCAGGGCTAGAGAGAAGGGAAACTGCAGCATCCCTCCCCACACCCCCAGGGACCCTTCCCCTGCAGCCATGTCCGGCCTCTGAACTGGTGGCTGCCTTGTCAAACACAGGGGGTATTGGGGACATTTTAAATCCAAACCATAACACTGGTGTTCAGTCATGCCACTCGGATAACAACCACTTAAGTGCAGGAACGAGCAATGGCAACTGATGGAGACTATGTGATGTCATTTACTGTAAGATGTACCCAGATTTCAATGCTGTGATTGTGGAAAAAATAAACAGCAGTATCTTAGAAACAATGAAGTAAGTAGATTTTTTTCCTTTACCTCTGAAAAACAAAACTCCTAATTTTATAACCTCTATAAGTTATGAAAAACATTGATAAGAAGTGCAGTTATTTTTAATCATATCAGTAGACCATTTCTATAATTATAGGAAAATAGGTCAGATACAGCTGACTATTTGACTCACAAAGAACATCTTATTTCTCCCCAGTACCACACACACACACACACACACACACACACACACAAGTAAACTTTATTTCTGCGAAAGAAAACATGTCTTAAAAACTAAAATTAAGGCCCGGCGTGGTGGCGCACGCTTGTAATCCCAGTACTTTGGGAGGCGGAGACCGGAGGATCCGGGTTCGCGGCCAGCCTCAGCTCTCGCTCTCTCTCTCCCTGTCTCTCTCTCCCTGTCTCTCTCTCTCTCTCTCTCCTTAGTGAGGCCCTCCGCAACTTCGTGAGACCCGGTTTCAAAATAAAGTATAAAAAAATAGGGCCGGGGGCGAAGCGCGGAGGTAGAACGCCCCTGCGTTCAATCCCCGGTACCGCAAAAAAAAAAAAACAACTAAAATTAATATGAATGACCAGGGTCTTGATATAGGAAAAAATACAACATTGTGGAGGAAAGGAGTTCAACTCAATGATCGATCACTTGGGTATGAATTCTTTCTTTTTTCTTGTTTTGGGGGTATAAATTCTTGAACTTTGTATCAGGTATTATGTTCCACAGAAGTGTTAACTGTTAGCAATCTAGGTTTATAACTTCAGCTTATCTGTGAGTTGCAACTCTTGTACATTTTGGTTTAAAAATTATTTCAACTTGAGGAATTAAAAAATATAATTTCTCTTGTCTTTTCCTGAGGCAAACACTACAGCCTGGAACTCACTTTGAGAAGGAGGAGGAAGTCTTTAGCAAAGAGCTCACTGACTGGTCCATGCAAAGTCCTTTAAATTTATCTCCCTAATTATAGCCTCACAGCATTCTGCTGTCTCCTATTATTGTTCACTCCAAACTTGGTACCTCCATGGGACTCTGCCATTAAAATAGCTCCCTCCTCTCATCTACTTTTTTGCACTACCTCAACCACTTTTTTTGGTCTCAGAGTTGCTAAAATTCTCATTGCTCCCATTCCCAATGTTAGTGCTAGTCAACATCTAGGCTCCTTTGTTCTTGTTTCTAGTATTTTATTGTGATTTTAGGAAGGAAGGGAAATGAATATGGGAATAGTTTGTCATCTTAAACTAGAAACCCAAAGGATAGAAAACGGTGAATCAGATTGTACTTTGAAAGAAATTAAGATTTTTTTTCTTTTTAAAAAATACTTTTATTGCTGCATTATAGTCTCACATCATAATGTAGTTCATAGTGATAGTTACATCCATGCACATAGCACTTGGTGAGTTTTCCCCCCGGCTCCCTCCCCACTCTCAAGATATTGTGTGTGTGTGTGTGTGTGTGTGTGTGTGTGTGTGTGTGTGTGTGTGAATTAGGTGCACTTTAAATTTTAAGACATCCATGGCATGTTGAATCTACATCTACAGACTTAGGAATTATATTTAGGTTATGCTCTCATGACATACAAAGATAGTGTTCATGCATGAGTTTTGCAAAAAGATTTGGATTTAATCTCTAGGTAATCCGAACTTAGTTTGAGATATCCCAGTTGTGAACCTCAAATTTAGAACAATTTAGAGTTCCTAAGGAACAGATTATGTTTTAATTATTGCATCTCAGAGTCACAAAATATTCAAAGTCATTTTTACCACTAGGATATGTTCCATAAGGAAATAAAATCTAAACTGAAGTGCCATTCCTTCTGTTGCTAAGAGAAACATGTTCTTAAAAGGCTTACCTAATGGAGTTGGATTTACAGACTACTTCTCAGCAGCTCACCTCACAGCCAACATTGACTTCCATAACTTAATATAAAGAAAATTGGTTTCTTCATAGATTATGGTTGTAAGATTTATTAGTGACTGAAGCATGAAATCCCCATAAATAAGCCCATTTTGGGTCAGATTCTCCAAGGCCAAAGGACTCACGTGACATTTTTTCATTTGGGTACAGAAAGGCCATTTGGACTTATAGGATCATGGAGTCTACATTTCCAGTAGTTGACACTGATCCATTCAAAGTCTATAAAACATAGGAGATGCCTCAGATACCTTTAAAGTTTTAAACTAAATAATTCAGACACCTTATAATTTTTTATCTGCAGGCTCTCTGAAACTTAGTGAAGGCAAACTTGGTCAGTACTTACATGGGAAATAGTCGATTAAAGAATGAACCAAGAGATGGCCAAAATATTAGTAATTTTCTTTCTTCCTATATTTTTACAATTTTTATGGAATGATTTCTGGTATAGGGTTAGTATTGTTCTATTGTGAGAGGTGTTTTTTTAAAGGTGGGAATTTTTAGTTCTTAGATCAAAATAATAATGCAAAATATAGCTGCTTGGGTACAAACTATTTAATCTTTAATGTTTGACCTAAAGAGCCCACTAGGAACTAGAGGAAACATTTCTAAATATCAGTAGAATATGATTTTGTTTCAGAAGTTTCATTTTAATACATGTATGTATATATATATATATATATATATATATATATACATATTTCATTTTTTCTTATTTCGTTCACCAGTCTCAGAAGGGTAAGGAAGTAGATTAATGCATATTCCAAAACATTTAAAATATAGAAGTACTATGTGTATGCACTATTTACTTACATATTTATGTATAGATATAAATATAGTTCTTCAACAGTTGGGTAAAATTTTCATAAATTTCAGAATATAGTATTTGGAATGCCTCAAATTCTTTTTGCAAAATTGTGGCTTATAAAGAACTACACATCATAGTATGTGAGTTTTTACTTAGTAGGTCATAATGGTTGAGAAAACAAGCTGTCCATTTGTGCTCTGTGATAGCAGGGCAGAATAAACCAACATTAGCTACTTCCTGTCTTGCCTGTTACATTGTCGGCATCAGATCAGAGTTGATAGAGAAATGATAGTGTTTGATTTTCTTTGCTGTTGTTTTTCAGTATCATTTGTGCCCTTATATTTTCAATGTTCCTTAATTGTACATATAAATGTTATAGAAATAGTCTTGTCAGATAAGTATTTGATACCTGCAATGGTTCAGGCCACCTAATGGCCTGTTAGGACACTGCTCATTCTCCTGCTTCCAATCATATATTGAGAGTCCTCAATCCCATCTCCAAACCTGATATTCCTCCCGACCTTCAAATTTTTAAATCCAACTGCTGATTCAACTGTTTTAATATCCGAGATGTCCTTGAAGACTCTGCTTATTTTAGGACCCCTCTAGCTGCAAAGGTATTTTATAGGTGATCTACCCTGCTAAGGCAGGAGCCTAGATTCGGGGGACAGGGACCCGCCTCAGCCACAGCCCTCCACCTTAATGTTGAGTTACTTGTCTCACTTTCCCCATAGTTTCCAAAGTTAGAAGTCTTGGATAAATTATCATTTTTCCACTCTTTCTATAATTATTCTTAATTAGTTACCAAATTCTGCTGATTTTACCTCTTTAATCCATTTTCTCACCAATCCACTGCTATTTCATTATTTCTTGTGTGGCTGGTTGCCTTCTACCTATGTGCTATTTGCCTTGATCCTCCTTCCATGTTGTTGTTACTCAAAAATACAACCTTCAGCCGGGCATGGTGGCATTTGAGAGGCTGAGACAGGAGGATTGCAGGTTCGTGGCCAGCCTCAGCTACTTAGTGAGGCCCTCAGCAACTTAGTGAGACCCTGTTTCAAAAATAAAGAATAAAAACTAGGGCTGGGGGTGTATCTTGGAGGTAGAATGCCCCTGGGTTCAATCCCCAGTACTGCCAAAAAAAAAAAAATATATATATATATGAATATAAAACTTTCACTTGTGTTTTCTTCTTTTGTGTGTTATACTGGGGATTGAATGTAGGGGTATTATGCTTCTGAGCTACATCCTCCAGCCCTTTTTAGTTTTTATTTTGAAACAGAGTCTTGAATTCTACACTTAGTGAGCTAACTTAGTTTGGTGTGCCTTCACCCTCGCAATCTGGCTTGCACCAGCATCTACTACTCACTCATCCCTTCATATTTGTTCTTCAGGAACACTGAACTCTGTTTATTTCCCAAATATATTATTTTCTTTGCATCCTTAGGAATACTGTTTCTTTTGCCAGAAATGCCCTTTTCTTGTCTTTCCTAGTTGATAAATGTCTACTCACCTTTATATTTAGCTAGAATGTTGGCAAGGATTCTCTCTTTGTAACCCCTATCATATTTTTTTATGCTTTTGAGAATAAAGCTGATGACATTTTTGGCAATTTGTGCATTGTGGTTAACACTTGATGCAGTACCTAGAACATTATAGATACTCAGTAAATGTTTATAAAATTAATAAATGACCAATATTCTGGTTTGGATCTGGATTGTCCCTCAAAAGTTCACGTGTTGAAAGATGGTCTTCAATGTAGCAAGGTTCAGAAGTAGGGCTTAGGCAATGGTGGGATCATGGGGGCTCTTATCTAATCAAATCAAATCCAATGGATTAATTCATTGGTAGTTTAACAGACTACTGGAAGGTGGAACCTAGTTGGAGGAAGTAGGTCACTGGGGTCATGCCCTGAAAGGGGTATCTTCCTGGACCCTTCTTCGCTCTCTCTCTCTGCTTTCTAGATGTCAGGAGCTGAGCACTTTTCCTCAGCCATACCCTTTCTACCATGATGTTCTGCTTGACCTCAGGCCTCCCCAAATGGAGCCAGATGGCCACGGACCGAAACCTCTGACACCGTGATAAACCTTTCCTCCTCTAAGTTGTTCTTGTCAAGTATTTTGGTCACAGCAATGAACAACTAACACATACCTTAAATTGGTATTGCAATTAACTCATCAGAATAGTATTATACAGTTATTGAAAGCCTTTAAGTCAATGAGAGATTTAAATAGGATTCTGTTTTCAGTACTATTGCTTTGCCTACTTGATATAAGTAGAGCAGTAGTATTTAGTAATAGAATTGTACTATGACCCTCTTATATGACCAAACGCTATGACCCCTAGAAAGGGTGATTACTGAGAAGATCTCCATTAAAGCTGGTTGAGGGTTCGCCTGTAGCATTGGCCATGCTACATTCCCTATGATCTAGAGAAGAATCAATGAACATGGCCTCTAGCCACATCTTTCTATGTACCAGAAATAGAAATGTGTTAAAAAGAGAGTTTTCTTTTTAATTTGAGGCAATGATGATTAGGATTGACTTGTTTAAGGCCATCTTATCTTGTCTATTTAAAGCTTTCAATGCTCTAGCCTCCTCCTTTTCTTCAAATAATTTTTGACAAAATTACTTTCGTAGAAAGGCACACGGGAAACCTATTCTTACTTGTGAATGGAAATATACTTCTAGTTGATGAGACCTTGTCTTTTAATAATCAGTATTCAGCAGCAGTTGTAAAGACTGCAAAGAATATCCTCCTCCTTGGAGCTACGACGCTCTGCTTTCTATAGTGGTTCTTGTTAAACCTCTTAATTCCCACATTTTGGACCGTCTTTCTGGTACTATCTTACTGACCTTATTGACTTCTTAGAACTTTAGATTTATGTTATTTATTTATTCTTGTTTCTGGGCTTTATCCCTGGTGTCTTATGAGCTTCTCTGCTATTACACAAAATTTCAGAATACCTGTTTGTATCTGCTTATAGTTATCTGTAAGTAATTCTACACTCCTCACTCTGCAACAGACTATCTTGAAATGGATTTTAACTTCATTATATCAAAATGAAAAGTAAATAAAAAAGTATATGAAATGGGTATGGGTCCAAGAAACATTCGTGGTTATTTTAACAGTAATGTAATTGTTTCCATATTTCTCTTGACTTTAGTGCATCTGCCAGGACATAAATAGGTATAACACCTGTCCCTACAGAAAGTTCAATTTATTTAAACTGTTATATTTGTTTTGCAAGTGAATATACAAAATAAATCAGAAATTCATGATGACATTTTATTTTAGGAGTGAAAATCTGTTTTTTTTCTGTTCACTACCTCTTTGAGGGAACTATCCATCCTTCATTCTTTTTTTTTTGGGGGTACTGGGGATTGAACCCAGGGCATTCTACCTCCATGCTATACATCCAGCC
>PVJS01049789.1:0-14549 GCA_004027185.1 Glis glis | reverse complement strand
ACAGGAGGATCTGGGTTTGCAGCCAGCCTCAGCTACTTAGTGAGGCCCTCTGCAACTTAGTGAGACCCTGTTTCAAAATAAAGGATAAAAAATAGGGCCGGGGGTGTAGCTCAGAAGTAGAATGCCCCTGGGTTCCATTCCCAGTACCGCAAAAAAAAAAAAAAAATTCAAGAATTCAGAGGAACAGGTTGGGAACCAGAGATGAAAAAAAAAACAGTTTATTTGAAAGAGAAAAATAATGTCTTCAAATTTCTGACCTGGCAGGAAAGAATTGTGTGTGTGTGAGAGAGAGAGACAGTGAGAGAGAGAAAGAGAGAGAGAGATTATTCCAATTATAACATCAATCCATTTATCTGGTGTGACTTATGGCTATAGTGTACAGATTCTATGTCCCCAAAGGAGGCTTATTTCAGGGGCTGCAGGATTGTTTGTGGTTTTGTTTGTTTTTAATACTAATCTGTGGACCCCAATCCTGGGAGTTCCAAGTCAACAGTCTGAAGCAAAGCCCAGACTTCAACCTTTCTCCAGGTAGCTTGAATGATCAGGTTGAGCAACCACTGGACACAGGTCATTCAGAAATACATGAAGTCCTGGGAACTGGTCCCAGCATAAGGGATGAGAGATGGAAAAATGTTGGCAGGAAGGCAAAGAAAAGTTAAGTAGGTGGAAGATAAACACTCAATAGGAAGGAGGAAGGTCTAGCCAAGAGAAGAAGGAAGATGCCTCATCTGCAGCAGAAGAGAAGATGGCAGAGAGAAGCAACTGTGAGTCACACAGCCTGGCAGCCTCAGATTCTCCATTCATTTTTTATTCATTTGTTCATCATTTATCTAGTAGCTCTGGCCAGCAGCCAGGTACTCTCCTGGGTGCCACAAAGGCAGTGCTGGAGAAGATGGCCACAGCCCCTGACCTCAGGATGCTCCCAGCCAGAGGGCAACAGAGTCAAGAATAAAGAATGATGTGTACAGGGGTAGGGAAAGAAGTCCAAGGTGTGTAAGAGCCTTGGTGTAGCCTCCTTGGAGGCAGAAATCCTTTCTGTGTCTTTAAGTGTGACATAAACAACAGGTGCGACCCTCTTTCATCTTTTATGAGATGGACAAGGTATAAGTTATGCAATACAAACAAAGAGGGCTATCCTTTGACCTCTTTGTCCATAGATGTTGGATAGAACATGGAGCCTGACATACACAGACTTGGCGACACCAACCCCAGTATTGGCACC
Organism: Glis glis; assembly: GCA_004027185.1. Lineage (NCBI taxonomy): Eukaryota > Metazoa > Chordata > Mammalia > Rodentia > Gliridae > Glis > Glis glis. The sequence goes on along the minus strand of PVJS01049789.1, from coordinate 13,327 downwards.
GACTGCGCCAAACTCACTTTCCTCTGTTAAACAATGAGCATTTTTATTTTGGTACTGGGGGATTGCACCCAGGGACATTCTGTTCCTGAACTACACCCCCAGCCCTCTTTAATTTTTTTATTTTGAAACATGGTCTCGCTTAGTTGCTGAGGGCCTTGCTAAGTTGTTGAGGCTGTCCTTGAATCTATGATCCTTCTGTCTCAGCCTCCCAAGTATTGGGATTACAGGTGTGCGCCATTACACCTGGCTAACAGTGAGCGTCTTAACACCTGCTCTCACAGGCTTTGTTTAAGGATCGAATGAAATCACCTGTCTACCGTAGCTAGCCCTAGGTCTGGCTTAATAGAATTTCTCTTCTCCCTCTTCTCTCTATTCATCATTTTCTCAGTAAAATAGGAATACCAACACTGATAGTAGTAGTAGTAATACTATTATTGGATACTACTACCACTACTAATCATATAAATATATCATTTTTTACATCTATAATTTACATTAGACTCTCACATACATTATTATTCTGAAATTACCATGTCCTACTCTTCCTGTTTCTCTTCCTTCTTTCAATCCTTCTGAAAGGAATATTCGATTGCCTCAAAGGGTATGTAAAATAACATAACAAAGTAAATCAGTTAAAATCAATGTGGAAAAGTATAATGAAAAACGGTATCAATAACAACATTGACCATAGGGGTCCTTACTTACTCTCTGGGCAGATATAAGAGTTGGATCTCAGCTTCCTAGCAGCCAAAGTGAAATGAGAAATAGTTTTAGACACATAATTCATAGCATCTATGAAATAAGTAATCAACAGCTTTGGAGATTCACAAATGTTATTGGTGCTGATTTTGGATGGTCATTGCTCCCTGAAAGTCTCATGAATGGGATACTGTACTCTGGTTTGAACAATGTTTAAGATAACATCCTGACAGATAGGGCAAGGGTAACACTGGGATTTTCCCTCTAAGATTCCTAAAGTGGGCTGATGGTTGACAGAAAATCTCTTAGGGAAATTCTTAGAGAAAGAAAGATGGTACCATATTTTATTTTATTATTTTATTTTATTTTATTTTATTTATTTTTTAGCACTGGGGATTGAACCCACAAGCATTCTACCTCTGAGCTACACCCCAAGTCTTTCTTATTTTTTACTTTCAAACAGTGTCTCATTAGATTGCTGAGAGTCTTGCAAGTTGCTAAGGCTGATCTTGAACCTGCGATCCTCCTGTCCCAGCCTCCAGAATACTGAGATTACAAGCATGCACCACCATGCCCAGCTAAGATGGTACAATTTAATTGCCAACTCTTGCCTGATTTGGCTTTATCTAGGCACCGATATAATATAGAGATGCAGGATGGACTACAGAATTTATGGATAAGCTGTGTGTTCTGTAAGTATTCCCCATGGGATTTCCAGAAATGTTGACTGGCAAAGAGCCCACGCAGGTACAACTACCTAGTAGCTCACACAAATTTATGTCTTAAATCCAGGCTTTCCAACTAAAAATCCTGAAATCTTTCCACTAGGAAATGTAAACTATGCTGAAGCCTCATGGCGAGGTCCTTTTGGCATTCTGGTGTCATTTCTTCTTTTTCCTCCAGTCCCACAGCAGAGAAAGCTGAGTGTTTCTCACCCACCAAAGCATACAGATTATTTTTCCTGGTTCCTGGTACACTGCCTCAGAACAACATCTACTAATGTCTGTGTATTGTGGATGGAATTGATTTGATTTTCTTGCAGTTTTTGTAGTTTAATGGTGCTTTAAAACAAGCGTTACTTTCTAACAGTAGTAAAGAAATGGCCTAATTGAAATCCATTTGGGTTCAAGGAGGCCCTTCAGACCTCTAATGCTCAGTGCATCAGCAGATCATTGGCAAGGTGGATTGCAACCGCTCCTTCCCCGTGAAGCCTATGGAATGGCGCTGATTTATTGAGCCAAGGCCCACTTGGCAATACTCTATCCTCTGTGATGTCAGGATGTTCTCAGCAGCAGGAAGAATCAACTTGCACCGCAAGGCACTGCAAAGCACTGGAGGGCACAAGCCCTACCATCTGCCACAATCTTGCACATCCAAGGACAGTGTTCCCAGGCACACAACCAGCCTCTCCTTCCACACACAGGGATCCAATCCCCAGCTAACCACTTAAGAGGTCTCAAAAAGTGGAGATTCAATATTTGTCTTCCCAAATAACACCATCTCCACCCACCTTTTAAAGCTCTTGCCTTGCGGATGCTGTGGGCAGCAACAAATGCCAAGCCCCCATGCAACCCCACGCAGGAAAGTGCTACAAAGTCCCACCCATCAGCAGTGGTTGGTGTCCTGTGTCTTCCTGCAGAGGTAGGAGCTGGTCCTCTGAGCCCGGTGCTCTCAGATTGAAGGCTGAACCGGTTACTGGTCCTCAAGCCCTGTTTATCAAACCAGAGGTGGGAACTGTACTGGGTTTGTTGAAGGGATTAAATGATTTGAGACATGCAGCTTGTTGGAAGGAACTATAGTCTGGAATGGCTACAAAGGTTCTCAGAAGGGTGACAGAGTCTACCAGAGACGCCTCTGAGTGGCCATCTCTGCTTTGTCTTTTCTTTGGATCTCAAATGAGGTTTAAATGAGGTTCAAATGAGGTTCATTTTAAGGGACTCAGAACTTTAAACTCATTAAACAAAAGGAAAATAAACATTTTAATTTTCTGTACTAAAAAACAACCACAAACTAAATGTCTTATATACAATATCATCCATAACCTTCCCAGCCACCAATGAAGTAGTTAACATTACATCTATTATAATAAGAAAGTTATCTTTCTTTGAAAAAACTATAATCATCATACTGGGCTTTCATATCCATCTCACTACTGTTGGAGGGTCTGGTAAAATACAAGGTACCCCATGTAATTTGAATTTCAAATTAAAAAATATGAATGATACTTTAGTGTAAGCATACCCCTAATATTGCATAGGGCATACTTATAATAAAAAGCTATTCATTTGTTGATCTCGAATTAAAATTGAACTGGGTACCCTGTATTCTTTATTTCCTACATTTGGGACTTTAACTACAGAGAAGTAAGTATCTCTAGCATTTTAGAGGGTTTATCACATTTACATCATACAAGAGGCAAGCCATGGAGAGGTACGGTGAGGGAGCCATCTATATGCCTGTTTGCCAGCTGGTCTGATCTTTCACCCAGCATGCTGATTGACAGCCTCACTTCTTGCATTAGGGCATTTTGTCCTATCACAGCAGATTTTTCCCCATAATTAGCCTTAAACTATGCTGGTAAAACTCTCCGATGATGAGCTATAGGCAGGGTTACTTTTTAAAAATCACTAAAACCAACAAGAGGCAATCCAAAGCAGACAAGAGCTTTGGGTTAGACACACATAAAATTCAAGTGCAGAGTTCCCAACTGGCTGTCTTTAGGAGCCTCAGTTTCATCATTTGTAACTTTAACCTTCTCCCCATTGGGGTCCTGAAGGATCAAATCTGTGTAAGCGCCTGGTTCCGTGTTGTACATGGTGAGTGTTCAAATAGTGACTGCTTCCAACTCTTCCTGTTTCCATCCTGTCATAGTAGGTGATGAGCACAAAGATGTCAAATTCTTCACACCAGACATCTCCAGAGAGATCCTCTTTTCCAGTGTTTCTTATGGTGAGGCTCACGTCGTGAAGGAGCCATTGGGGGACTTTCTCAAGAGCAGTGCCAGCTGCGCTGAAACTTCAACGGTGAAAGGGAGAAGGTCAGGTGAGCCCAGTGTCCAGAGAGGATTCATCTTTCAATTGGTGGAATTGTTGTAGTCATGGGGATTCTTCTGTGGCGTGCACAAAGCAAGGGGCTGGAGGATAAGATTGTTATCCCGGCATCTGAAAGGGAATGGATATGAAAAAATGCAGCCCAAAGCCTTGTGCCAAGGAAATGTTGAATCTCAGGCTACACCCTCATGAAATTTGTCAATTGAGTGTGCCATGCTCTGGCCAGAGTGGTCAGTGGTTATCCCAGGATTTCCCTTTTGTGTGTTATTTATGGAAAACGTTGTTATACCCATCAAAGGGTGGCTTGGTGGTTTTTATAAAATGTGTCCCAGAGAAGCACATGTGTTAGACAATGCCACCAGGTGTGGAGATGGGACATGGCTGGTAGAGATAGGTCACTGTGGGCATGGTCTTGGGTACTGTATCTGTTCCTGGCCCCCTCTTCTCTCTCTACTCCTGCTGCCATAAGTTGAGTGGTATTCCTTTGCTATGTCTTGCTGCTTCACTTTGCCACCAGGGTTTCTGTCTTAAAGCCTGCCAACTATGGACAAAACCTCTAAAACTTTAGACAATATAATTTTATATGTGTCTAACATCCATGGACTGAATTCTCCAGAACTGTGAGCCAAACACACCTTTCTTCCTCTAAGTTGTGCTGGTCAGGTATTTTTGTCACAGCAATGAAAAAGCAAACCACAAGTGATAATATTAGTCAGTTTCCTGAAACTATGAGAAAATACCTGAGAGAATCAACTTAGAACAAAGAAAGGTTTATTTTGGTTCAGTTCCTTTGGACTTATGGCATCACAGTACATCATGGTGGGAGCGCATGGCAGAGGAACTGTGTCCATCTCATGCCTCCAGGAAACAAAGAGAGAAAGTGGCTAGGGGGGTCCCCAATATCACCTTCAGGAGGATGTCCCCAGTCACCTATCTTCCTTCCAATAGACCCTGAGTCCCAAAAGTTTCCTCACCTCTCAAAAGCTCCACAGAGTGGCCACTGAGACCTTAACACATGGGACTTTGGGGGACAGTCCAGATCCAAATGATAATAGTGATGAAGTTTGTGTGATGCACATCCAACCCTTCAGTGGAGTCATGAGGCCAAGACAACTGTGGTAGGCAAGCAGGGAGAACAGTCAGCTCTAGTTAAATTTGAATCTGCCTTTCCAGAGTCAGTCCGTATTGTGCACCTCCCTTGTCAGCTCTCCTTGCTTCCTAAGACAGGAGCTCTGCAGAACACATACCAGCTCGTACCCTCTTTTATCTAAGGGTGACATGAAGCAAATGGATCTGAACTTTAGCTTAACTTCCCCCTGCAATTGGTTCAAAAGCTAAATTCCATTTCCCTACCTTAGCCAGGCCTTGTAGTATCTCCAGCATACTATGAAATTTGCTTGTGAAACAAAGGCAAACACAGGCTTAACAGAAATGGCATAAATAATCAATCCTTCACATATTTATATAGAAGCCAGGTACAGCTCACAGATAATTGCTTCAAACTTTATTTCTTTGCTTTTCCAAGCAATTCTGATAGGTATAGTAGGGCAGTTTGACATCATCAAGGAATGTCCCTCATAAATATCTTGAAAACTAATCAGCCCCAAGTCAAGTCTGAAGACTGTGTAAAGAGCCGGGCATGGTGGTGCCTGCATGTAATCCCAGTACTTGGGAGGCTGAGACAGGAGGATAGCGGGTTTGCAGTTGGCCTCAGCTACTTAGTGAAGCCCTCTGCAACTTAGCGAGACCCTGTTTCAAAATAAAGAATAAAAAATAGGGCTGGGGGTGTAGCTCAGAGGTAGAATGCCCCTGGGTTCAATCCTCAGTACCAGAAAAAAAAAAGAATGGGAAGGAAAAACAAAAGGAAAATCTAAAAAGAAACATCTTCAGAGTTGAGTAACAGTTGGCATCTTATAACCCTCATTTGATCAATTTCCCAAACTTTATAACATGTGTAGATCTCATTATAGTTTCATGATAAAAAGTCTTATGCAAGAAGTTGGAAGCATTTTATGGGATGGACTTATGGGTGAGGTTTCCAGCCTCAGTATGCAATCCCCCGTCACCAAAATAACTTGGGACCCATTCAAATATTCTCAGCAAAGCATGAGAAATGAGAAATGCCACAGGGAATGGTGTGTGTTACAGGTTTGTTGGATATAATCATCATAACAATGTGGTAATCCATGTATTAATCCTTTTTACTGCCTATTGTTTCATTATGTGTACTTAATTAAACATATATGGAGAGTGTATAAGGAATGCTCAAGATATCCTTAAACATAAAGCCAAGACTGTGTAATGATGTAGGAGAGCCTGCTGGGAGTCAATCTATTCTAAAGCAGTTTGGGGAAAATCTCTTCAAAGGCCTTGAATCTGTGCATCTCCTTATTTGTGATGAGGTGGAGATTTTGAGGGAGAGTGAGACACGAATCTATGAGGCCATAATTTGCAACAGCAATTACAGTGATCCTATTTTTTGCACAATAATTGCCACATGTTGACTGTGCAGATGTCCAAGCACATGGGAGTACTTCTCTTTCCATGAGACAAATGAAGATCTTCACTTTGTTTGGTAAACGTGTCAAGATTTATCACTTAGTCATGTGCCATACATTAAGGTGTTTATAAAATATGGCTTTCTACACTTTGGTTATGTAGTTTGATGATTTCATCAACATGGCAGTGATAAAAACCAATGTTTTCTAGATTCGGATTTGTCCAAATCTCAGAGTGGACTGAAGGCAGGCAGCAGTTCAGAGGTTAAAAATAAGAAACCAAGAAATCTTTGTCAGTGTACGTGGAAGCCAGATGAACGTTCCTAAGCTCTTCTCCTCTCTGTCCAGAAAAAATGGTGACCAGGTGGAATGGTCTTGTCCAATAAGCTTGGCCTGCAAGAGCCCTTGGCAGTTGGGGAGCCCAGCTTTGCCTTGGAGACAGGTCATAGCAACAATTTCCAAAATGCAATGGAATGGAGCAGAGTATGACACGCTTGTGAGATGCATATACAACTCAGGTGTCCATCAACAGATGAATGGACTACAAAATTATGGGATATACACACAATGGAATCCTACTCAGCAACAAAGAAGAACAAAATAATGTCATTTGCAGGAAAATGGATGGACCTGGAAAATACTATGTTAAGTGAGGTTAGCCAGTCACAGAAAGTGAAGGGTTGTGTGTTTTCTCTCATATGTGGAAGCTAGGGAGTAATCAGGATACCAGAGAGACTTCAGATAATGGAGGAGAAACTCCACTGGAGGCAGGGAGGTAGTCCAGGGGGAGGTGAAGGGAGAGGGAATCAATGAAGGAATCACTTCCATTGACATTATGCACATATGTGAGAATACCAATGTCAATCTCAATATCCTGTGTGGGGAAGGGGGTGGGAGTGGGGAGGGAGCTGGAGGAAAGCCCACCAAGTGCTGTGTGCCTGTATGCCACTGTCACTATGAATGACATTATGATGTGAGACTATAATACACCAATAAACGTATACAAAAAGAAAGTAAAGAGTGTGTTCTGAGGAGATAGTGAGAATAAGTCAAAAGGTTAGACTAGAGAGAGTAGGTCTGGTAAATTTTAGGGACAAAATAAAACATTTCAGAAAGAAATAGATTCTGCCTGTGGACCAATGGTGAGCCAATACTGTGCATTATTAGGCTAGAACTCATATCATTTGGGACACCCTTTTTTACTAATCAGAATTTTGATGGTTTCTCTAAAATATGGTCAATCAACAGAAAGATGCTTTTTAAAAATATGAATAATACTATCATCGATGATGAAGCTGATGATTTATATTTGAGGCTTAACAGCTATAAAAACTCCAAATATCTACAATACCAGCAGACTTTTGCTCTCTCAGCTACTCAAGGAAACTGAGGATTCAGAGAAAAGACAATGTTCTAAGATCCCTCTGAATATGAGATACATTCGTTCTTTGCATTGTGTTAGAAATGAATCATTTCACAAAAAATGGAGTAAGATTGTCTTAGTTATAATCCAATGACCTTACCACGTAATTCAGAGGAAGGACGATTTATTTAAGAGTTTTCCTTGGAGATTTTGGGGTTCAGTTCATGTGAGGCCAGGGACCACGGATCTGAGGGCATGGCAGCAGGAAGTAGAGAGGAGGAGAGCATGATGCTCTCACATCATGGAGGCAGGAAGCTAGAGAACAGCAAGCTAGGGGAGGAGGAGTCATATATAATCCCCAAGGCCGCACCCCAAGGGATACACATTCTCCAGCCACACCCTACCAGCCCAGGCCACCACCCAGATAAATCCATAGTAATGGATTTATCCACTGCTGGGATTACAACCCTGGTGTCTCAATTACATCAACTCCAAACACCAATTTATGAGCTCTTCAGAGGCCATTCTATATCTAACTCTAACAGTTTACTACTTTTTAATTTATGGAAGGGGAGTGAATTTTTGCAGAATGGGGAAAAATACTAACCTGTATTGTTTCAAAATAGTTTTCATTGTACATATAATCTTTTCTCAACCAGATTACAAAACCCACACAGCTAGAGGAATCTTTGGGATTATCTGATATCTCCTTATCAGAGTGCCAGGCATACAGTTGATACATCTTAATTAGGTATTGGTGGAAAATGCATATCAGTTCTGCTAAGCCCTGTTTGCCCATTATTTAGTATAGTATTTGGAATAAAGTAGGAGCTAATTAGGTTTGTCAAGTGGATGAATGGCTGAGATTCCTCAGGCCAGGGCAAAAGAGTCAGGACACACTGGAAACCCCGATGATGGATGCATATGAGCAGTTGTAGGCACGATCCAGAAGCTTCTAGGCTCTTGCCCAAGAAGAGACAAGAATTTCCTTTAAATGGCATGGTATGCATCATTTGACAGCTCACTGGCTGTAGTTAGGACCAGTATAAGACGATGTTTCGGTCCTGGACGCAGTGTTTATTTTAAGGAATGGGAAAGTCTACAGAGGGCTCAGTCCTCAAGCAGGAACAAAGGGTTTGTGGCAACTGATGGGGCTCAGAACCATCAAGGGCATCTGAGAAGTAAGTGTTTGCCCCCACAATTCTGCCCCATGGCAAGGTCCTTGGTCTCTCCAAAACCTTCAGGAAAGTTCTTGTAACTGTACACTTACTGGAGAATTGATAAGTGGTTCCAGCTTCTGGAAAATAGAACTTTTATTATGCTATAAAAAGTCACCTTGGGAGAGTGAACTCAAAAACCAAGTGAAAGGAATAAGATGCAAGGGAGGACAGCCCCCTCAAACACTGTCTACTGCCTGAAGCCAAGGACTTACAACCATGAATCTTAGTGACAACTCTTAAACATATGAACAATGCATTATTCCTACTAAAAAGAAAGGTGTCTCAGGTATATGATGTGAAAAGTATCTCAAGACTGGAAGAGGTGCAGGCCATCAGAAATTTCTGGGAGAGAGCCTTAAGAGGGAATTGTTTCTCTATTAAAGGATTTTTAAATAGTGTACAGGAGCCAGGCGTGGTGGCACACGCTTGTAATCCCAGCACTTGGGAGGCTGAGACAAGAAGATCTGAGTTCGCGGCCAGCTCAGCTACTTAGTAGACTCTCCACAACTTAGTGAGACCCTGTTTCAAAATAAAGAATAAAAATGTAGGGCTGGGGGTATAGCTTGGAGGTAGAATGCCCCTGGATTCAATCCCTAGGAGAAAAAGATAGACCTAAAATATAATATATACATACATATGTCAAATATGTATTCATGTATATTATACATATTAATATATGACTATTTATTAATACATAATATGTAATAAATATACAATTACATATACTATATATTAATTATATGTACTATAATTCATAATATGTAATATGTAATATAATATAATTCTTATACTATAAAACAATGTAATATTAATATATAATGTATTAAAATAACATATATCATGTTAACATAAATACATTAACATATATATTAATATTATACAGTAACATTATTTTATTATAAATTTTTATTTAATTTCTTTACCCCTACATGTTCTAAATTTATTCTTTTTTATTTTTTGCAGTACCGGGTATTGAACCCAGGGGCATTCTACCTCCGTGCTACACCCCCGGCCCTATTTTTTTATACTTTATTTTGAAACTGGGTCTCACAAAGTTGTGGAGGGCCTCACTAATTAGAGAGAGAGAGAGAGAGAGAGAGAGAGAGAGAGAGCTGAGGCTGGCCGCAAACCCGGATCCTCCTGTCTCCGCCTCTCAAAGTACTGGGATTACAAGTGTGCACCATCGCGCCCGACCCTACATTTATTCTTTATATAAAGAACCTTTTTCAAAAGACATACACAAATACTCAGCAGATAGCAAAAGGCTACCTTGTGGGGCACTTGATACAATCTCTTGTCCTTCCTCTCTGTGTTTTGGATGCCAGTGGGGAATCTTGTTGGGGAGATATAAATTCTCTTGTCCTACAGAAGAAGCTGGTGGGTTTTTGTAGGTTTCTATTGCCATCGAAGGACACAGGGACACAGGGAACATGACAAGATCCTTGACACCAGAGGAAAAGTGACCAATTCTGTTGGTTTTCTTATCAGATGCATTTTTTTAACCAAAGTTTTGAGGAAGGCTGGAATAATGGAGACAAAGAACATCTCTCTGAATACATAGAAAAATAATAAATATGTCTCTCTTCTTGTTAGCTAAGCGGACATTATAAACAAATAAATACCTAAACTGTTTAACAGCACACAAGAAAACCTACCACGTCCTAACATTCTAGATAATAGGAGTTTTTTATATCCATGTGTCTAACACCGATTCAAGAGATTTATGTGGACCTTACATTTTATAAAAGTTCCTAAGTTGTTCTATAGAAGAATTTTATCAACCAAGAGGTTCTAATTTTGTGCTTCAATCCTGCATATACACTTTTCTTGCCTTGGGACTTTGTTGCAAAGAATGAAAACCCTCGCATTGTATCTTTTGGACAATTTGCTTTTTTGTTTTCGAAATTCAAAATAGCCATATAAAATCTCCATGGAAGCCGTAAAGATGTCCCTCTTTGGTTGATTCCCCTTTTCGGAGGGCATGTCTTTGTGTGTCCAGCTGGGGGTGGAGTGTGGGTGGTGCAGAAAGTCACTGCTATCTTTTATCAGACAAAGAATGTAAAGAAATCTAGGCAGCATCCCAGTACAAAAGCCTGACCTCCCGGCCTCTGAGACCTGAGGCCTAGACAAGCATCCAGGCCCGGATCTTCCCTGAGAACCACTGCAGAGAAGATCTGAGAGTGGACAGACATTGTGTCCTTTACAAGCAACGTCCCAGGTCTGCGGCTCTAACAGGTTGTAGCCGTACAAAGGATGAGTTTGCACATCCATTCTCTAGGTAACCGAATAAAGAGAAAAGTCTGCCGTACAACTCTTAATTCTTTAAAATTTAAAAGCTAATTTTGTGTCTTTTAGTCAATTTCCTGCACAGGAAGGAAGAATTTATTAACTGCCTTCTGGTATTAAATGGAGTGCTAATGGGTAAGTACAACAATTCAACAGGTGCCAAGTAGATCTATAGAGGCATTATATCAATATTAATTAATCATAATGCATCGCAAATGTATTTGGAGAGTGAGAGCTTTTTTTTCCCCCTCCCCTATCCAGTTTATTTTGGGAACCTGTCTCACTCTAAGTAATAGAATGTCTATTATTCTTTTGCTGGGAAACAGAATGTTAGTTGGTCTTATTTATGTATTTATCCTATGGAAATGTTATTGCACAGTTCTAAGTAGCAAGAAAGAAGTGAGAATAATTGTTCACCTTTTTCAAAAATAATAATGACAAAAGCAGGTAAGGGGTTGAATCAGACTCAGGGAGAAATTCCCTGGTCCAGAGCCCAGGATTATAACTGTAAACCATGAGCACTGTTATAAAAAGCACTCACAGGCAGCATAGAAACTTGGAAGCAATGGCTTCCCTCCAGCAGAAAGGTGAATGATCACTGTTTTACACACTGTATTCTATTTTTCTTCTTCTTCTTGTCCCTAGAAGTTTAGCCCAACTCAGTTGTCAATAGGAACAAAACACATAAAGCCGCAAGTTTTATATAAGTTTATGAAAAACATGAAGGCCAGTAATTAGTGCCACTCTCAATAAACTTGTTTAGATTAAATTGTTCTTTTATCTGAATCAGGTGCCATTTAGAAGAACAAAAGGGAGATTTTTTTCTTTCCCATAATGAAATGTGTTTAAGACCATGCAGCAAGGCCACTTACAATTTCTGCAGAAGGGATTCTTTCACTGGTACCCTATCCTGCACCCCACTCTTGGTCTTTTTTTTTTTTTTTGTATAAGTCATTTAACCTCAATGTTGTCCTTCCTAATTGAAAGAGAGGTAACAGGTGGAAACTATAGGAGATTTGAATAACCTTTTTTTTCAAGATTTAGTATTTGGGAGTGGGAAAGCCATTTATTCTTTTTGGTTGTTTCTCCCTGTTTCTCCCACTTTTCTTTAAATATTAGCATGTATCTGAACTTCCATTTTCCACAGTTGAACTTTTTCTTGGTGCTCAATGAATCAGAAATGTTAGGGAACCCTGGCAGTGGACATTTTACTGAGACTCTCAGACCCAATCAGAGAGAGACATGGAGAAACAGAGTATCATGAAATTAGAAAAGTATGGAAAACTTAGAAATTCAAGGAATGGGGAAAAATAGAGTAAATTGAAATCTACTGCGATCAACATTCACACTTTCTCCTTGAGGCCATGGCATAGGGACATAGAAATTTGGGTAGGGGAGGATAGAAGGATGGGAAGGGGGTCGGGTCATCCTGTGTATTGCTAACCTCCTCGAGCCTCATATAAAATTCTTCCTAAAACATGTTTTGTAATCACAGCCAGTAAGATGGAAAACATTTAAAACATCCTGCATGGCTCCACAAACCAGCTCACAGGAAATGACACACGATCTCATCAGGAGGCCCTCAGGCAGAATGTAGTGGCCACAGTGAATACTTTGTCATAAATATCCCATTTTAAAACTATACTATTAGGGGATCTTTAGTGGTCCCATGTGTAGAAATATCACTTTGGGGAAGCATGGAATTTTAGTTCCTGATAGAAAATATCTATATGTTGTAGAACAATAAGTTATAATTTTAGAACTCAAGGTCCTGGAAGTAGAATTAAAATAAAGACCTGATGGTGTAGCTCAGTGGTGGAGCACTCTCCTAACACGAGCAGGCCCTGAGTTAGATCCCTGGCACCACGAAAAGTAAATAAATTAATTAAAAATAAATGAAATGGAATTAAAATGAAGAGCTTCTAATTTAAAGAGTTGAAGACTTATTTTGAATTTTAGTTTTTCCACCGCCTTATTGACTAAAAGTTTACTTTTTCAAAGAAGTATCTGGCCTATGTACACTTCATAATAATACTTTTAGTCTAATTTTCTAAGTTAATCTTTAGATTAATTAAAACTTTGTCTAACACCATGATATTCTCTCTAGTCCCTTTCCATCCTAATAAAAGCTAAGTCTCCAAAACTAAGAGAAAGAATAAGTGAGACAAGCACACACGCACGCACACACACACACACACACACACACACATA